>JBCFYV010001354.1:0-47024 GCA_039000515.1 Timema cristinae | reverse complement strand
AATACTAACAAATCAATACGGGTTCCCCAGTTATTAGAGGTCAAACTTGTTTTTTTAGCTTTTTGATTTCATTGTTGTGGTAAAGAAATTTAATGTAAGGGGCTAAAATTTAGTATAACCCCGACTTCTAATGAGATGTACACAATTAAATATTTATAATAATTTAATGATTTTAATTTTTTTCAATGAAATTTTTTTAATGTTTTATATGCTATTAATTCTTATAATATTTTATAAACAATAATGAAATTGAAATATTTATTCTAACAATAAAATTTTAATTATGTACATCTCATATTAATGTGAGTTATACAAAATTTTTCACCCCAAATACATTAATTATTTTACCACAACAATGGAACTCAAAAAGCATACAATAGCAATTTTGATCTCAAATAGCTGGTGAACTGTATTAAATTTGTTAATTTTGAATCAATACAGATTTTAATTATACATTTATTAAAATTTTTATAGTACTTTTTTTTTGGTGTATATTTTGGAGTACGTTTGCCGATTGTTAATAATACAAAAAAATTTAAAAATACTTATTTTTCCAGTATATAAAAAAATGGGTTTTAATTATTATGCCAATAAAAGTTTAATGTTACTTTTTTTATTTTTTTGGGGTTAAAATTTTTTTTAAAATAAACAAACAATAATTAAAAATATGATGAATGTTAAAACCCCAAAATGACAGATACTCCAATCCCTTTGGGTGTTGTAGAGGTAGTTAGTGTGTTTGATTTGGAGGAAATTTCCCCAACATGAGTTTAATTGAAGCTGGAAAACCTTCTTCCCCTCGATTGTTGGGGCCCCTCTTTTAAAAAATGCATTTTTTGCAATATACCGGTTTTATTTTTTTTTTTTTGTTTCGGGTTTTTTTTTTTTAATTAAATTTATTGTTTCTTGTTTTCTTTTGTTTCAGGATATTTTTTTTAAATTTTTTTTTTCAATATTGTTTCTTCTTTTTTTTTTTTTGTGTGCCCCCGTTTTTTTTTAGCTTTTGATAACAGTTTTCCCCCCTTTTTTAAACATGCTAGGCAGGATTGGGTTTAAAGTCCATGTTGTTTTATAGCTAAAAAGAGGGTGTGAAAAATTTTATTGATTTTTACCTTTTTTTTAAACACGTGAATCCCCCATTCTAAACAAACTAAATCATCAGCTTCAAATCGAAGGTTCTTTTCGTTTGTGGAGGTGTGTTATACAGGTGTTTCCCAAAATAGTTTACTCAATGAAAAAAAGTTTTTTTTTATTATTTTGTTTAAAATTTGCTCATTGTTGCACGTGGGCTTTTTACATTGTTGCAGTCTGCATGTTACATTTTTTGCACTGAAGAAGAGATTCTACTCCGGGCTGCCCCTTTTACCCCATTATCTTTATTAAAATATATTATACAAATATTTAAACCTTTTAAATCTTTAAAATATTTACAGTTGTAAAGTACGATTTTAATACTTTTTTATTTTCCCAGAATTTCATCCGGGTAGTTTGGTTGTTAAATTTTTTTTTTAAAAATTTTTTGATATCTTAATAAAAAATTTATTATGCTCATTTAATAATAAAAAAAATCCTTTTAAAAATTTGATAGTAATAATTTTGAAAAAAATTACTCGTGAAAAGTTTTAATCAAAAGTACAAACCATTTTTCTCAAAATGAATTAAATTTACCGCGTATTACTCCCCTTTCCGGTTAATGGCTAAACATGCCAATAATTTAAGCTAAGGGTGTTAGGAATAAAAAAGGCATAATTTAGAGCAAAAAGTGCTCACATTTTCGTGAAGGAGAGGTAAAACCCTTAGAGGGAAAACACCCAACTGAGACTCGGGAAAACCCAAACTTCGCGTAAACGGGAGCCCATTGCTAGAATGACGCCCTTTGACCTTTTCGCCACCCAAGTGGGTCAAATTTTTTCAAATCAGGACCAGTGGGACCCTGTTTTGATCCCTGGAGGCTTGTATCCCGTAAAACAAGCTAGGCCCCATGTTATTATTTTGTTGATTTTTTAAAGTTGTTGCAATTTTAAATTTAACCCCATTAAAACCTTTAAGGGCAGCTCCGGGATTTGAACCAGGTAAGGGGGCAAATTTTTTATGTTGTTTATTCCTGCAGGCGTAAGAGTCATTTTTAAAGCAAGTGCATTGTTTAAAAAGTTTATTTTTAGTTCAAAACTTGCATGTTTTGAACTAAAGTGCTTTATCTTTAACAAATAAATGCTACGAGACAATTGTACGGTTTCAAGGCAAAATTTTAAAAAAATTTTTTTTGATCCAAAACCCTTTTTAACCCAAACTATTGTTTGCTAATGTTTATTTTCAATTATGGGGTTTTTTAAAAAAATAATTATTTTAAAAAATTTAGGGCCGTTTACTTAAAAATAATTTTTTGATTATTTTATTCTTTTTTAAAAAAACCCCTTTTTTGGGTTTTAAAAAAACAGGGGGTTTAAATTTTAAAACGTTTTAAATAAAATTTAAAATTTTTTTTTTTTTAATTTTTGGAATTTTAAAAAGGGGCAAATTGGGGGATTTTAAAAATTCATAAATCCCTTAGGGCCCAAAAAACTTTCAAAATTTTTTATCCATTTTTGATCAAAGTTAAAATTAAATCAACAAAAAAAAATCCCTACATGCAATGGCCCAACGGAAATTTATTCAAAGAAAAATATCAATTAACGTTTGTTCCCGGAACACACTCGTGAAAGAGATAAATATTTATATTTTCTTTATTTCACAAAAATTACTTATAAAATGCTTTATTGCCCCAAATTTTGTTTTCAATTTCGTTTTACTCTGATAAAAAAAATTTTTTATCAAAAAGTAATTCAAATTTTTCAGATTTTTTTAATTATTCAAATTTTTTAAATATAAAACAGTCGAAGGGGGGGTTTTAAATTAAAAATTTAAAATTTAAAATTTTTTGCTGCAATTTTTTTTTGGGAAGGTTTTTTTAAGGGGGAAATTTTTTTCCAAACGAAGTTGAAGTTGGGGAAAGTCAAATTTTTTAACCTGAGTGCTAAATAAACTTTTTTTTGAATTTTTTTTGTTGAGGTTTTTATTAATCAGCCATTAAAATGTCAAATATTTTAGTTAATTTTACTAATTGGGGAAAATTTTTGGGCTGAGTTTGGGAAAAAGTCCAGGGGCCCGGGTTTTTATTTGGCCAAAAAAAAGTAACCGGTACTTTCCCCAAAATAATCAAATTTTAAATTGCTTTTTACTAGTTTTTGGGTTTTAAAAGTTCGAAAAACTGATGTGTCCAGAATTTGTATAATGGTTTTTTCATTTAAAAATACCCCCAAATTTTGTTTTTTGGGGGTTTTTTTTATAAAAAAGTAAATAAAATTTTTTAAATTTTCACACAAGAAAAAAGGGAGGAAAATTTCGCCAATTTTGGCACCTTTTAAAAAAAGTCAAACCCCCCCTGTCTTGCTATTTTGGTCGCCCCCCTATCGTTGGACACTATTTTGTAACTAGTCCCCCCCTCCTCTTAAAAAAAGGTTTTCGCCCAGCAGTCAGGGTTTTCCAATTTGGTCTCTCGGGTTTTACAGTAAGGTGAGGGTAGATGGACACAGCCGATTGAAGAGAATTTTAGGGAGAATTTGAATTTTTATTTTAAATAAATTTTTTTATCCCAGGGTTAAAATGTAGAAAAAAAAAATTTTTATTTTGTTTAAATACGGGAATTTTTTAAAAGGTAGTGGTAAATTTACCACCTTTTCCCCCTCTTTTTACCCCCCCAAAAACCCCCCTACCTTTATGTTACAAAAAGTACTTTTTGAATCGGTGTTATCTGTTTGCTTTGCAAACCAGCCGTTTTCGGTCTATGTTCCCTTCCCATGGGTCAAACACGCGCAAAAAAAAAGGGCGTGATTGGACAGGAGTCCGCCCCCAAAAACCCTCCCCCCCGGGAAAGGGCCCAAAAACGTGCAACCCCAAAGGGCACCCCCCAGTTTCCCCCGGGTTTTCAGTTTCCCCCTTACATTGCACGTTGTTTAAAAAAAGGAAAAAAGAAAAAGTAAAAAAATTTGGATTTTTTTAAAATTTTCCCAAAAAAAATTTTTAAAACAAATATTGCTTCAACTTTGGTTTTTAAATAAATTTAATCACCTTTAGAACCCCATTTCTTAAATTAGCCATTTTTTGAAATAAAGAAATTAAAGGGGCCTGGGAAAAAGGGGGGAAATGAAAAATGTTTTTATCAGTTTAGTTTTTCAGTATCTTCCCCCGTATTAATTGTTAACAAAAAAAAACAAATATAATTTTATAAAGAAATTTTTTGAGGGAAAGGGGGCCCAAAAACCCTGCCCCTTTTTACAGCCCCCTTTGTTTTAAAAAAAAAGGGGGAAAAGTTTCCTAAAATTTCCCAGATTAAAAGCCCTATCAAAATTTCCCCCAAAATGACAAAGGGTGACAAAAAAAAAAAAGAGCAGCCCTGTACGTCTTTAAAAAAGATGTTAAAAAAAGGTTTACATAAAAACTAATAGAAAAAAAAAATTATAAATCCCGACTCAAAAAAAAAAGGGTTTAAAAGGGGCCAAATCGATATATAGCATTTCACAAAAAAATTTTTTCACAAAAACATTTTAAAAAGCAAAGGGGCCCAAAATGCTTTTATGAGCACCAAATTTTGAATAAGGTAAACCCAAAAAAAAAAATTTTGTTTATTGAGCAAAATTACTCCCTACACCAGGCCCCCTTTTTTAAAAAAACCCAATTACTGAAAATAGTTTAAAATTGACAAAAGAACAATCCAAACTTAAAAAATTTAAAAAAATTATCTGAAAAAAATTTTAAAAGTCCCTTTTTCAAACAAAAAAAGGGTTTTTATTTCATACATGTGCACGGGGTTAATAACAGAGAAGGGAAATTAACTAGGGATCTAAAATCACCTAACGTTTTTTTAATTTGAGAGGAACAAAACCCCCCAAAAAAAACAAAAAAAAAAAAAAAAAAACCCCAAGCCCCAAAAAAACCCCCCAGCACACGAACCATGTTGTACAAACCTCCCCCCCCAAAACTTTAAGAGTTGAATGCAAACCCACCATTTGAGATATTTTTACTTTTTAGATTTATTTTTATTATTGAAAACACTCCCCCAAAAAAATTTAAATTTAAAAATTATTTTAAAAATTTTGGCCCTAAAAATGGATTTATTTTTAAATTCCCAGAGGGGCCCCCATAAAAACAAACTCGATAAGGGCTTTACCCCCCAAAAAAATGGAACGTTCCTCAAAAATTTCCCCGTTCAGTGCCCCAAATTCCCCTTTTCGGGCCCCTTTAAAACACACAAGAGGGTTCTCCGGTTAAAAACCCCCTTTTAAAAATATCGGGGAAACCCCGGGGGGCCAGAACTATGCGGGCCCCCCCGGTTTCCCGAAACACCCCCCTAAATTTTCCCCCAAAACCCGGGGGGCCCCGGGGTTTTCAATCCTTTTCCCCCAAAAAAAAAAAGGTTTGAGCCTCTGCGCAAAAAACCCCTCTTTGTCAAAGTTTGGAAAAACTCCAAGTTTGAATCACAAAAACCCCATTTTGGCAGAAATTCCCTGCCTCAATAAACCCTATCAAAAAATTTCCTTTAAGCCGCCGTCCCTAACTTGCTCTCCAGGCACTCAAACCTTTAAATCCCCCTAAAATCTATTCCTAAAAATACTAAACAATTTTTCAAAAAAGGCTAAACCCCCCTTTTGATGCCACAAGTAAAAATTTAAATTGTTGTTATCGACCATGAAACTTAAATTTTTTTTAAGAAACGGGGTAATTTTTTTTACAACATATTTGTTAATTTTCCCCCAAGTTTTATTCCCTTTTAATTGTATTTTTTATTACCCCCAACCCCCCTAATAAATTAAAAAATTTTTTAAAAAATTTTTTACCCCGGAAACTTTAATTTTTTATCCGGTATTTTTTTTTATTGTTAATTTCTTTTAATGAAAAATTTTCAAATTTTTTTAATTTGACGATATTTTCCTATAATTTGTTTCCTTTATTATGAGTCATATTACCCGGATATTTATTTTACTATGAGGGTGATTTAAACCCGACCCTTTTGAGAGTTGTGTCCCCAAATTTTTTCCTTATGAGGGGCAAAAAAGGCCATTGTGGCTCAGGATCCTTTCCCTTTTTTAAAACTTGGTGTTTTCGTGGGGAAAATTTGGGCCCCAACCTTGGTGGCCTCCCCCGGCTCAATGGTTGGTTTAAACCCCAAGCCACTCCTGGCTAAAAAGGGTTTGGACATTTCCAATGAAACTTGAGGTTTTTTGGGCCCATAGCCTCTGTTGGTAGGCATGCTTTTTTTCGCCCCACCTGTTCCTACCCCCCACACTCTCCTTTGTCACATTAGGCCCCCCCGATACCGGCCCTTTTTGGCCCCCCCCACAACTCAAAAAATCTTAGTTGTGGACCCCAACTTCATTTCCAATTGACACCAATTTTACTATCACCATCTTAGGGGGGAATACCCCCCACAATCAAAAAGGGGAAAATGTGATTTTAACTCATCTTTTAAAAACCCTTTTGGGGGGAAAAAACCCCTCCCAACTGCCCCCTTGATTGGAGATAGTAAATAGTGTCCCCTCACCACTGACAATGTCCTAATTACAACTCCCCATCACAAATTTTTGAGATATGTCCCCTCCCCACTTTTTTTAACACGTGGGCTTTTTCCCCATTTTAATGAAAAACCCTCCCCTCCTTTTGGGTTTTACCTCAACCTCTTTTTGGTTTTTACCCCAGCTAAGGTTTTTTAAAAAAAAATTTTACCTCTAAGCTAGCTATTTGAGTCGATAATTAATTCCTTGTTCTCGAATTTAGTGTCCTGTTGGTAAGCCCCCAATTTTTTTTCATTGGGAAAAATGTCCATAAAATTGGTTTTTAAACCCTTTTTTTTTAAAACCCCGCCCGTCCCCTTTTATATTGGGAAAAACCCAATTTTTTTATACCCCCAAAATTTCCCGGGGGAAAAAACCCTCCAGTGAGGGTTGATATTTTTTCCCTGTTACTAAAACCCCCCAGTTAAAAAAAGGGTTCCTAACCCCCCCCCACTCAAAGGTTCATTGCACACAATAAAAAAAACAGATTGGTCGGGTCCGAACATTTTATTTAAATCCTTGGCTTTTTTTAAAAAATAGGTTATCAAATTTTAAAAAAAAAAAGAATTATAAAAAAAAGCTGGGTCTTCAGCGTTTTTCCCCCTTCCCCCAAAAAAAAAAATATACATTTTTTTCCCCTTTAAAAAAAAAACAACACGGCAGTGATGTAAAAAACCCTTGAAATAAAATTTTTTTTTATTGATTGAAATTTTAAAAAAAATTATTTTATTTTTCAACCCAAATTTTAAAAAAAACAATGATTTCCCCCAAAAAAAGAATTATAAAAAATATTTTTAAAAGGGGGAAATTTAAAAAAAATAACGTTTACGTTGTGATGAGTGGGTGTTCCACCCCATCCCCCAGTTTTTCTTTTTTAGGGGGTGCGCTTTTTTCCCCAACCGGCCCCGCTGGTGATGCGTCGAAAGCCCCCAAATCTGAGTTGGGGTTTTAAACATAAAACGAAAAAAAAATGTGGGGTTTGGGCCCCAGTGTCCGCCCCGCCCCCCCCCCCCACCCCCCCCCCCCCGGCCAACGAAAGCCCAAACAAGAAGCCCCAGGTGCATTCCCGTTTCCCCGGGGGGCACTAATACATTGCACGTGCTTGAATGAAAAGAAAAAATAAAAAATTTTTGGGTGACTCTAATATTCCAAAAAAGACTTAAAATTTAAGAAAAAGGGTTTTTGGTTTAAAAAATTTTTAAAAGGGCTGAAAAAAGTTAATGAATTGAAATTTAAAAAAGGCATTGCTTAAAACTTTGGTTAAGATTTACATAAATTAAAATTCCCCTTTGAACCCCACACTTTTTTAAAAAATTTGCCAAATTAGCCTTTTTTATTAGTAATAAAGAAAATTTAAAAATTTGGCCTAGAAGAAGGGGGAAAAAAAAAAATGTTTTTATCGTTTATTTCTCAGTTTTTTGATCGTTTTAAAAAAGAAAAAAATGGCAAACTTTTAAAATTTTATAAATGAAATGGTTGGGCTAGGGCCCCCAAAAACCCTGACCACTTTCAACCCCCAAAAGTGTTAAAATTTAAAAGTTTTTTTACTCTTGAAATTTTTTAAAGTAGAAATGGTTTGAAAATTTTGGGCCCAAAAGGTCGGGATTAAAATTTTTAAAGGTATTAAATTATATAAACTTTAAAACCCCTTTCATGAAAAAAAAAGGTAAATAAAAAATTTTTAATCAAAGTTTTTGGGGGAGCTAATTCTCTGGTAAAACTTGTTAAAAAAATTTTTAATGATCAATGAAAAATTTTTAAAACTAGTAGGGAGGGAAAAGGCAATTATATAAATAGATAGATATAAAAAACAAATTTTTTACTTAAACACTAAAAAAAATACCAAAAAATTTTCTACAGAAAAAAAGATTAATAACGCTATTTGAGTTAAAAAAATTTCCCAAAAAAAAAAAAGTTTAGGCAAAGTAGAAAATATAAAAAGGGGAGTGTTGGGTAAAAGGGAAAAAATATTAGATTATACTTTAAGGATGTTAAAGGGGGAAAAAGCTACAATATTAGATATATTTTAAAAAGGGAGTTTTAGGGTGAACCAGCTAAATATTTTAAATTCTTTAAGAAAAAATGGGGGGTTTTAACCCCGCTAAAACTTTAGAATTATTTTAAGGGGGTTTTGGGGTTTAAGAAGGGTACACTTATAAGTACTTTAAAGCATTGGGAGGGTGAACGAGGTAAAATATTAAAATAAATTTAAGGCGTTTTGGGTAGGGGAGCTAAACTTTAGGGTATTTTTAAAGGTTTTTAGGGTGAACGAGGTAAAAATTTTTAAAATTTACTTTAAGGCAGTATGGGGGGAGCGAGCTAAACTTTTGATTATACCGGGGGAGTATTGGGTGAACGAGCTAAAAAAAATTAAAAAAAATATTTTAAAGGGAGTTTTAGGGGAACGAGCTCAACTATTAGAATATCTTTAAGGAAGTTGGGGGGAACGAGCTAAAATTTGTTTTTACTTTTTAACAGTATGGGGTTTTAAGAGCTACACTATTAAAAATTTTCTTTAAAAGGGGTTTTGGGGAAAAAGAGCTACAACTAAAGATATATATTTTTAAAGGGGGAAAAAAGGTTGAACGAGGGGACAATATTGAATTATCCCTTTTAAAGGGGTATAGGGTGAAAAGGGGTTTAAAAAATTTGAAAAATTTTTTTAAGGGGAGTTTGGTGAACGAGTACAACTTTTTGAATATACTTTGAGGCATTTATAGGCTGAACGGGGTAAACAATTTGATTTATTTAAGGGTATGGGTGAACGGTTTAAAAATATTAGAAAATATTTTAGGAAAATTTGGGGTTTTGAACGAGTCCCTTTTAGAATATCTTTAAGGAATTTTTGGGGAAAAACGAGCTACAATTTAGAAAATTTTAAAGGCTTTATAGGGTAAACGACTACAATTATTGACATATATTTAAGGAAGTATGGGTGAACGGCTAAACTTTTTTTTTTATATTTTAAAGGCAGTATAGGGTAAAAGGTTTCAACTATTAGAATACCCTTTAAGGCAGAAAGGGGTGAACGAGCAAAACTATTAGAAAATACTTTAAGGCATTTTATAGGGTAAACCCGAGCAAAAATATTAGAAAAATTTTTTTAAGGGGAAAGTATAGGTTGAACGAGTACAACTTTTTTTTTAAAATTTTTTTAAGGGGGATTACAGGGTGAACGAGTACAATTATTAAAATTATTTTTTAAAGGGGCCTTTGGGGTAAGGGAAAAACGAGCTAAAAAATTTTTTGATTTATTTAAAGGGAAAGGGATAGTGTGAAGGGGTTTCCCAATTATTAGAATATACTTTAAGGCAGAAAGGGGTAAAACGAGCTACAACTTTTAAAATTTTTATTTAAAGGCATTACAGGGTGAACGAGCTACCCTATTGGATTTTCTTTTGGGAAGTTTGGGTGAACGGGGGGTACAATTTTTAAAATTTTTTTTTTTAAAAACGCTTGGGTGAACGAGTACAATTATTAGAATTTACTTTAAGGCAGTATATGGTGAACGGCTCAACTTTAGAATATTTTTAAGGCAAAATAGGGTGAAAAAGCTAAAATATTAGAATATACTTTAAGGCAGTATGGGGGAAACGAGCTACAACTATTAGATATTTTTAAAGGCGAAATGGGGGTGAACGGCTACAATATTAGAATTTTTTTTAAAAGGCAGTTGGGGGGGGGCTACAACTTTTAAAATTTTTATTTTTAAAGGACAGAATAGGGTGAAGAGCAAAAACTATTGAATTTTTTTTTAAAGGGGCAGTATAGGGTGAAAAGCTACAACTATTGAATATATTTTTAAAGCAGAAAAACGCAAACGGGTCAACTATTAGAATATATTTTTAAGGCATTAAAGGGTGAACGAGCAAAAAATATTAGAATTTTTTTTTAAAAAGAAGTATGGGGGGGAACGAGCTAAACTATTAGAATATATTTAAGACAGATAGGGTGAACGGCTAAACTTAAAAATATTTTTTTAAGGCAGAATAGGGGAAACGGTACAACTTTGAAATTTAAAGGCTTATGGTTGATGAGCTAAGTTTTAGATATTTTTTAAGGCAGTAAAGGGGTGAAAGGTACAATATAAAAAAATTTTTTTAAGGCAAAAATGGGGGGGAAGGGGCTAAACTATTGAATATATTTAAGGCATTATAGGGTGAAGAGAAACAGCTTTAGAATTTTTTAAAAAGGGCGAATGGGGGAAAAACGGGAAAACTTTTAAAGTTTTAATTTTTAAGGAAGATAGGGGAACCGGGCAAAACTATTGGGGAATTTTTTTTTAAAAAGACATTTTGGGGTAAACCGTACAACATTGAATATATTTTAAGACAAAAGGGGGGGAAAACCAGCAAAAAACTTTTAGAATTTTTTTTTAAAAGGGTTTATGGGTTGAAGGTTTAAAAACAAATGAAGTATTTAAAAAAGCATTTTTAGGGTAAACGGGGTTTACAAAAATTAGAATATTTTAAGGCAGTTAGGATAAACGAGATACAACTTTTAGAATATCTTTAAGGCTTTTTAAGGGGAACGAGAAAACCCTATTGGATTATACTCTAAGGAAGTAAGGGTAAAGGGGTAACACTATTAAAATATACTTTAGGCGGGTTTTGGGTGAACGATAAAACTATTAAAATATTTTTAAGGGAATAGGGTGAACGGCTAAAACTATTGAATTTTTTTTAAAAGGAGTTTAGGGTGAACGAGCTAAAACTATTAGATTTTTTTAAAGGGGCAGAATAGGGTGAACGAGCTAAAACATTAAATTTATATTTTTAAGGGGCGTATGGGGTAAACGAGCAAAATATTAGAAATTTTTTAAGGCAGAATAAGGTAAAGAGTTTACAACTTTTAGAATTTTTTTAAGGTGTATGGGTAAACGATTTACAACTATTAGAATATCCCTTTAAAAGGGCAAATAGGGTGAACGGTACAATATTAAATTTATTTTTTAAGGCAGTTGGGGGTGAAGAGAAAAAACTAAAAGAATTTTTTTTTAAAAAGGGGGATAGGGTGAACGAGGAAAAATTTTTAGAATATACTTTAAGGCTTTATAGGTGAAGAGTTTACAAATTTTAGAATTTTTTTGGAATTATGGGTAAAACGAGCAAAAAATTTAGAAATATTTTTAAAGACAGTATAGGGTGAAGAGCTAAAAAATTGAATATTTTTTAAGGCAGAATTGGTGAACGAGTTACAACATTAAAAATTAAAATTTGAATTTTTTAAGGTTGAACGAGCTAAAATTTTTTGGGGAATATATTTTAAGGGGGTTTTGGGGGTGAATGGCTAAAAAACTATTGAATTTTTTTTAAAAGGCCCAGTAAAAGGGTAAACGACCCAAATTTTAGAAATATTTAAAGGGGCAGTATGGGGTTTAAAACGAGCTAAAACAATTAAAATTTTTTTAAAAGGGCAAAATAGGGGGGAACGAGGCTCCCACATTTGATTATATTTTTAAATGCGTTAGGGGGTAAAGGGAGAAAAAACTATTAAAATTATATTTAAGGCAGTATAGGGTGGGGGGTACATTTTAAAAATTTTAAATTTTAAGGCAGAAAAAGGTAAAACGGTTTAAAACTTTAAAAATTTTTTTTAAAAGGGCTTTTTGGGTGAACAAAGCTACAACAAATTTAAAAATTTTTTTTAAAAGGCTTTTAAGAGTAAACGGGGTACAATATTAAAAAATACTTTAAGGCACTATAGGGTGAAGGGTTACAACTTTTGGGAATTAATTTAATTTCGTGTGGGGTGAAGAAAAAAAAATTTTAAAATATATTTTAAGGTTTTTAAAGGGGTAAAGAGCCACAACTAATAGAATGTATTTTTAGGAAAAAGGTATAGGGTGAGGGGAATTTCAACTAATAGAATAATTTAAAAGGCAGTATGGGGTTGAATGGTTAAAGTTTGAATATACTTTAGGCAGTGTGGGTGAACGTTCTACAACTGTTAGAATATACTTTAAGGCGTTTTTAGGGTGAAGAGCTACAAAAAATAGAATGTACTTTACGGCTTGTAGGGTGAACGGCTAAAAATTTTTGGGAATATACTTTAAGGTTTTGGGGTGAAGGTTACAACTTTTAAAAATATATTTAAAAGGCAGTAAGGTTGATGGGGTTTCAATTTTTAGAAAATTTTTTTGGGCGGTGGGTAAACGATTAAAATTTTTAAAATTTTTATTTTTAAGGCTGTTAGGGGGGAAAGAGTACAATTTTAAAATTATTTTAAAGGGCAGTGTATGGTGAAGAGCTAAAAATTTTTAGAAAAACCCCTTTAAAGGAGTATAGGGGGGAAGAGCTACAATATTAAATTTTTTTTAAAAGATTTTGTGATGGATGGCTAAAATTTTAAAAATTTTTTTCCTTGGGGTTGGGGGTAAACTTTTTTTTTAAACTATTAAAATTTTTTTAATTTTAAGGGAGGGTATTTTTTGAACGAGCTAAAAATTTAAAAATATACTTAAGGCATTTTTGTTTTTAAACAGCTACAACTTTTTGGGAATTACCTTAAAAATTTGGGGGGTAAAACGGGTTTACAATATTAGAATATACTTTAAGGCATTGTGGGGTTAAAACGAAAAAAAAATTTTGGTTAAAATCCCCTTAAGGCAGTATGGGAAAAGAGCACAAATTTAGAATTTCTTTAAGGCAGTGTGAATAAAGAAATAAACTGTAAGAAAAACCCTTTAAAAGGCATTATAGGGGGAAGAGCTACAACTATTAGAATATACTTTTGTCAGTGTGGGGAAAAATTAAAATACAACTGTTAAAACCCCCTTTTAAAACAGTTGGGGAAAAAAGGGAGCTAAACTATTAGAATATTTTAAAAAGGGGCAGTGTGGGGGGAACGAAATACAACTTTTGAAATATTTAAGGCGTATAGGGTGACGGCTACAATATTAGAATTATTTTTAAGGCGTATAGGGTAAAATGGATACAACAAATAAAAATATCTTTAAGGCAGTTAGAGTGAACGGGGGGTAACACTTTTAAAGAATATACTTTGGGGCAGTAAAAGGGTGAACGGGGTTTCAACTAATGAATATCTTTAAGGCATTTAAAAAGGTGAACGGGTAAACTTTTAAAAAATTTTTCTAAAGGCAGTTGGGGGTGAACGAGTAAATATTAGAATATATTTATAAGGCAGTATAGGGTGAACAAATACAATTTTTTTGGGAATTATACTTCGGGGCATTTATGGGTGAAACAGTTTAACTATTAAAAATTTATACTTTAAGGCAGTTGGGGGTGAACATTACAATATTAAAAATTACTTTAAGGCATTGTGGGTGAAGAGCAAAATTATTAGAATACACTTAAGAAGTACAGGGTGAACGAGCTACAACTATTAGAATATATTTAAGGCGTGGGGGGTAAACGGCTACAACATTAAAATATATTTTTAGGCATTGTGGGTGAACAAAAAATTTTTTAGAAAAAAATTTTTTAAGGCATTTATAGGGTGAATTAGCTACAATTTTTTAAAATATTTTTAAAAAGGAAAAAGTATAGGGTGAACCCCCCAAAAATTTTAGAATATATTTTAAAGGGGCGTATAGGGTGAAACAGTTAAACTTTTTTAAATTTATTTAAGGCAGTTTTGGGTGAACGATCTAAAACAATTAGAATATCTTTAAGGCAGTATAGGGTAAACGAGATAAAACTATTAGAATTATTTTAAAGGGCATTGTAAGGTGAAGGAGTTACAACTTTTAAAAATATACTTTAAGTCATTAGGGTAAAAAGATACAAATTTGAATAACTTTAAGGCGTATGGGGTTTTGAACGATTACAATTTTAGAAATACTTTAAGGCATTGTGGGTGAACGAACAAAAAATATTAGAATTTTTTTTTAAAAGGCAGTTTTTTTAAACAGATAAACTATTGGGAATATTTTTAAAAGGGAAATTTAAGGGTTAACGATCTACAACACGGAATATATTTAAAAGGCGTATTGGCGAAGGGAGGTAAAAACTATTAGAATATACTTTAAGGATTGTAGGGTGAACGAGAAAAATCTTTCGAAATTTTTTAAGGCAATTAGGGTGAAGAGCCCCAATTTTTAAAAATATATTTTGGGGGGCAAAAAAGGGTGAACGGTTTCAATATTAGAATTTTTTAAGGAAATTTTATAGGGGAACGAGTAAAACCCTATTTGTTTTAAATTTTTAAGGCGTATAGGGTGAACGAGAAAAAACTATTAGAATTTTTATGGCAGTGTAGGTTGAACGAGCAAAACTATTGAATTTTTTAAAGGCAATATGGGAAAAACGAGCTAAAAACTTTTTAAAAATATACTTTAAGGCAGTTTTGGGTAAAACGGGGTACAACTTTTAGAATTTTTTAAAAGGCAGTATAGGGTAAACGGGTAAAAACTATTTGATTATACTTTGGGGCGTATAGGTTGAACGACTACAAACTATTAAAATATACTTTAAGGCAATATGGGGAAAAACGGCAACCTATTATTTATACTTTAAGGAGTTACGGGGGGACGGCTACAACTATTAGAATTATATTTAAAAGGGCCCGTTGGGGTTTGGAAAAGGCTAAACTATTAGAAAATATTTTAAAGGGAAAGTTTTGGGGGAAGAGCTATAACTTTGATTTTTTTTTTAAAAGGAAGTAAGGGTGATCGATCAAAAACTTTAAAATTTCTTTAAGGCATTATAGGGTAAAACGAGCAAAAATTTTTTTTTTTTTTTTTTAAAAGGTGTTGGGTAAATCGGCAAAACTATTAGATTTTTTTTTAAAGGGAAAAGTATGGGGAAAAACGAGCTACAATTTTTAAAAATTATATTTAAAAGGCAGTTTGGGTGAACGAGCTACAATTTTTTGTTTTTTATTTTAAAGGGCCCGTATGGGTTTTGAACGAGCTAAAAACTTTTTTAGAATATTTTTAAAAGGAGTATTTTTTAAACGAGTAAATATTTTAAAATTTTTAAAGGGAAATTATGGGTAAACGAGCTAAACATTAGAATAATTTTTAAGGCGTTAGGGTGAACGAGTTTTACAATATTAAAATATACTCTAAGGCGTATAGGGTGAACGAGCTACAATATAAGATTTTTTTTTAAAGGCAATAAAAGGTGAACGAGTAAACTATTGGGAATTTTTTTTTAAAAGGAAAGTTAGGCTGAACGAGCTCAAATTTTGATTATATTTTAAAGGCAGTATAGGGTGAAGACCCAAAACTTTAGAATACTTTGGGCATTTGGGGGGAACGGCACAATATTAGAATATTTTTTGGGGGCAGTTAGGGTGAACGAGCTACAACTATTTTTAAATATATTTTTAAAAGGATATGGGTGAACGAGCTACAATATTAGTATATTTTAAGGAAATTTTATAGGGTGAAGGCTAAAATTTATTACAATTTTTTTTTAAAGGCAGTATACGGGGGAACCTACAAATTAGAATTTTTTTTTTAAAAGGAATATGGGGTGAACGTTAAAAAATTTTTTGTTATACTTTAAGGCAGTATAGGGTGACGGCTACAACTATTAAAAATTTTTTTTTAAAGGAATATAGGGTGAACGGCTAAAAAACAAATTAGAATTATTTTTAAGGAATTTGGGGGTTTTAACTAGCTACAGTTTTTAGAATAATTTTAAGGCAGTTAGGGTGAACGAGCTAAAAACTTTAGAAATATATTTTAAGGAGTTTTGGGTGAAGGGGCTACAAAAATTAGAAATTTTTTTTAAAAGGGCGTATAGGGTAAAACGAGCAAAACTATTGGGAATTTTATATTTTAAAGGAAGTATGGGGAAAAAAGAGCTATAATTTATTAAAATTTATATTTTAAAGGAAGTAAAGGGTGAAGGTTACAATATTAGAATATACTTTAAGGCGTATGGGTGAACGGTAAAATTTTTAAAAAATATTTTTTTGGAAATAAAAGGTGAACGGCTAAAATTTTAAAAAATATATTTAAGGCAGTATAGGCTGAACGAGTTTCAACTTTTTTTTTTAAAAATTAAAAGGGCGTTTTGGGGGAACGGTAAATATTAAAAAAATTTTTTTAAAGGCCCATTTTTTTGGGGGTGAAGAGCAAAAACTTTTAAAAAATTTAAATTTTAAAAGGGAAAGAAGGGGGTTAAAGAGCTAAAAATATTTGATTTATTTAATGTTTTTAAAAGGATGAACGAGTAAACTATTAAAATTATTTTAAGGCAGTGGGGGGTGAAGAGAAAAAAATTTGATTATACTTTAAGGAAAAAAAGGTTTTGAACGGGGTAAACTATTAGAATTATACTTTAAGGTTTTTAATGGGGTGAACGAAAAAAAAACTATTAGAAATATATTTTAAAGGCAGTATTTGGTAAAGGGAGTACAATTTTTAGAATTTACTTTGAGGAGTATAGCTGAACGAGCAAACTATTTGTTTAAACTTTAAGGCGTGGGGGGTGAACGAGTACAACTATAAAAAATATCTTTAAGGCATATGGGGTGAAGGGGCTAAAAACTATTAGATATATATTTGGGGGGGAATTTGGGGAAAAAATGAGCTAAAATTTTTAGAAATTACTTTAAGGCAGTATAGGGTGAACGAGCTCCCAAATTATTAGAAATTATTTTAAAGGAAGTATGGGTGAACGAGTTAAAATTTATTTGTTATATTTAAAAGGCGTTAGGGTAAACCCAAGCTAAATATTAAATATCCCTTAAGGCAGTATAGGGTGAACGGCTACAACTATTAAAAAATTATTTTAAAAGGGCGTATAGGGTGAAGGGGGCTTCAACTATTAGAAAAATTTTAAAGGAAGTTTTGGGGTTAAGAGCTCAATTTATTAGATTATACTTTAAGGCTTAAGGGTGAACGAGTACAATTATTAGAATTTATTTGGGGGTTATAGGGTGAACGAGCTACAAATTTGTTATTTTTTTAAAAGGGAAAGTATATTTGTAAAGAGGTACAACTATTAGAATTTTTTTTTAAAAAGGCAGTATAGGGTGAACGGCTACAACTATTAAAATTTTATTTTAAAAGGAAGTATGGGAAAAAACGGTAAATTTTTAGAAATTTATTTTAAGGGAATAGGGGAACGGTTTACAACTATTAGAACTTTTTAAGGCAGATAGGGTGAAGAGAAAAAAACTATTAGAATTTTTTTTAAAAGGGCAGAAGGGGGAAAAACGGCTCAACTATTGAATATATTTTAAAGGGCCCTGTTGGTGAAGAGCAAAATTTTATTAGAATTATTTAAAAAGGCAGAATAGGGTGAACGAGCTCCCATCTTTTAGAATATATTTTAAAGGGGAGTGGGGGGTTTTGAAGAGCTAAAAATTTAAAAAGAAATACCTTTAAAAAGGGGTTTAAGGGGGGTGAACGAGGTAAAAACTATTATAATTTTTTTTTAAAAGGAAGTATAGGGTGAAGAGCTACAAATTTTAAAAATTTATATTTTAAGGAATTATAGGGTGAACGAGCTACAATTTAAAAAATATACTTTAGCATTTTGGGTGAAGGCTACAACAATTAAAATATTTTTAAGGCAGTTTGGTAAACGGCTAAAACTTTTAAAAATTTTTATTTAAAGGGGTTTTAAGGTTGAAGGAAAATTTTTTTGGGGAATATATTTTAAGGGGGGATAGGGTGAATTTTTTTAAAATATTAAAATTTTACTTTAAGGCAGTATGGGGGTGAACGGCCACAATTTTTAATATACTCTTAAGGCAGTATGGGTGAACGAGCTAAAAAAAATTTTAAAAAATATTTAAGGCGTTTGGGGTTTGAACAGTTTACCATTTTTTGATTATATTTTAATGATTTTATAGGGTTAACGAGCTACAATTTTTAAAAATTTTAAAAATTTTTAAAGGAGTATAGGGGGGAAGAGCAAAACAAAATAGATTTTTTTTTTAAAATAAAAAATGGGTTGAACGAGGTACAACTATTAAATTAAAATTTAAAAGGGCATATAGGGAAAAGGGCTACAATTTTTAGGGGGGTCGTGTGTACCGGGGGAATTAAAAGATTTTTAAATTTAATTTTTTTTTTTATAAATGAAAATGAGACAAATGAATGTAATTTTAAAATTTACATGGGGTATTTTTATCCCTGCAAAAATTTAAAAAATGTTATAAAAAAATTTTTCTTTTGGTCATTTAAAAAATAGGTTTTTTTCCCCTTTTTAAAAAATTTTATGTGGGGGGTATACCGGACATATTACAATTTTAAATTTTTTAACCCCAAATTTTTGGAAAACCCCCCAAACTTCTTTTTTGTCTTAAGATGCTTTCCAAGAGTACTTTAAAAAAAAGGGGTTTTTTAATTCAGTATTGGCCCCAATTTTCTCGTGCCCCCCAAACCTTTGGGGAAAAAGTAACTTTACCCCCCCTCAAAAAAATTTTTCCCCGCATTTTTTTGGCGTCGGTTTTTTTAAAACTTCTTCGCTCATAAGTTCCCCCGAATTTTTTTTTAAAACTTTTTTTTATTTTGAGAAATTTTTTTCTTTTTTTTTCGTGACTTCCAACTTTTATTTTTGATTTTCCCTTTTCTTTAATTGTTTTTTTTCTAAGAGCTTTATAAGGACTTGTGTTGTATTTCGCTCTTGCACCCCTCGTCTTCTAAAAATTTTAAAACCCAGTTTGCACGACAGGGGGTTGGGGGCATTTGGGTTTTTGGGGTGGGGGAAAAACCAGTTGAAGGGGGGTTGATGATGTGGGTCTTTGATGTTTAAGTTTGTACGGGTTTAAGTTTACTGTTGTGAAAAAATGGAAGTAAATAAATTGGAAATGGAGGTTGTGGGGGATACAGAAGTTTTGGGGCTTGGAGATTTTAAAAGTGGGGTGTAAATTTTTGGGGCCATAATTTGAGTGTGTGGGTATTGGGGTTTTTTATTGTAGATTTCCTGGGGGTTCTTTCAAAAGCTTGAGTCTTTTTTTTGCAGGTCGGGAAAAACTAGTCCTTGCGTTTGGGGGAAAAATCCCAAAACTGTGAATATGTTTGGGGGATATGGATGTATATGTACATTCAAAAACCCTTTTTTTTTTATATCCATTCGGCAATTTTGGTTTTTAAAAAATAGCTTTTAATCCAAACTAAATCTGTTACCTGGAAAAAAAGGGTTTGTCCTCCAAATAGCCCCAAAAATTTATTTTTATGACTCTTTAAAAGGGTTCATTATGGTCCTTTTAGTGGTTGCAGTTTGTGCGTTGGGTGGGGGGGGGGGGGGAAACTTAAAATTGAATTGTTTTTGACGTGCAAAAAGAATCATGTCAAGCTCCCTTTTTGGGGGGGGAGTGACCTCTAAAATGAGCGCAAAAGGTTCATGTTTAGTAGGAAAGGGGGCACGTTTTCGAATTTGAAGCCCCTTCAGAAAAATTTCACATTTTCCCCATAGTTTTAGCAGCAAACAAATTTTCCCCCGGGGCCCAATATGAGGGGTTGTTCTCCTTGCCCGGAAATATAAAGAGAGGGGGGATAAAAATTTGGGCTCCCGAACTTTTTTCCCAAAAAAGAAAAGTGGGCCGACGACCTCTTTCCCCCGACGTTTTAAATTTTTCCCCCTTGGGTTTTTCCCCCTTTTTGGGTAAACTTTAGAGTTATTTTTAAAGAACGCCCCTAACTCCCCCCTTCTTCCCGCATTGAAAATTTTACATGCAAAAAAAGGAATATTTATTTGAAGTTGTTAAATTTTTCAAAAAATCTAGAAACCTGGGTTTTTGAAAACCCCAAAGCTGTTTTATGCTAGTGTTCAGGGTTTTAAGTGATTTCAGGGTGTCGTTTCATAAAATCTAGTAGAACCTTACCGACATTTTTTTTTTTTTTGAAACGGTGATCAAAAAATTAAGGCTTTTGGCCCCCAAAGAAAACCAAAAAACCCAAACTTTTTCGATCAATGGG
Organism: Timema cristinae; assembly: GCA_039000515.1. Classification (NCBI taxonomy): domain Eukaryota; kingdom Metazoa; phylum Arthropoda; class Insecta; order Phasmatodea; family Timematidae; genus Timema; species Timema cristinae. The sequence continues at coordinate 26,588 of JBCFYV010001354.1, read as the reverse complement.
TCAAACGGTTTCAAGGGGGTTTTAAAGTGTATTACAAGTTCCCCTTCAAAATTTTCTTTGGGAAAATGGTTTGAGTCGCCCCGTCAGGACCTATTTTTTTTCTTTTATTTCCTAATTTTAATTCGCTACTCTGTCTCTAAAAGGGGGTTTTTTAAACGCGTATGTATTTTCCCCCCGTTCATGTCATAGGTTATTAAAACTTTTTTTACAGCTATTTTATTGGGTTTTCTTTTTGCCATTCCCGTAAGCTACTTTTTCCTTTTTTTTTTTAAATTTTGGCCCTTTTTTAATTCCAGAAACGGTTTCCCGAAGAAAAAAAACTTGAAGACAAAAAAAAATAAAAATTTATTTTATTTATTTATTTATATATTTTTATTTTAATTTTTTTTTTAGATATTTACCCAATCTTTAGTAATTTTCTAACCCCTTTAAAATTTTAAATGTTTTATTTGAGTTTTTTTGTTGTTAAAAATTGGGTAAAAAAATTTTTGGCATCCCCCTTTTTTTTTTCCGGTCTGGGGGGAAAAAATTGTCGATACTAGCCGATTGTATGGCAATAAAAAAAAAGGGAGATTCCAAAAAATTTTTTTTGTTGACCCCAAAACAATATTAAAAACTTATTTTTTTAGTTTACCTTTCCTTATATCCAATAAACAACTAATTTGGGAATACGGTGAGAATGAGAAGTCTTGAAATGTGTTGAAAAATGAAACCCAAAGGGACAAAAAACTTTCACAAAAACTCGTGGGAACCGTACTGCTTTTGGGAGCGCCCCTTTTTCTAACGGTTGTTTTTTGGGGCAAGAAGAAGGTAATATTATATCGAGGGGGGTTTTCTAGCTAAAAGGTAGTTTACTGAAACATGATCTGTCGATATAGCCGCTTTCCCCCATAACGACTTCCCCTGAAAATATTTAAGGGTTAAGGTGAACGGCTACAAAAATTAGAATATACTTTAAGGCAGTATGGGTGAAAGAGTAAAACTATTGAAATTACTTTAAGGCATTTAGAGTAAACGGCTTCAACATTGAAATTTCTTTAAAAGGGCTATGGGTGAAGGGTTAAACTGTTTTGAAAATAATTTAAAAAAGTGTATGGGTGAAGATTACAAATGTTTTGTTTTTCTTTTAAAAGGGGGGGATAGGGTAAAGAGCCCCAATAATAGAATACTTTTTTTCAGTATGGGTGAACGAGCTAAACTAAAAAAAAATACTTTAAGGCAGTATAGGTTGAATGGGGTTACAAGTATTTTTAAAAATTTTTTTTTAAAGGGGTGTAGGGGTGAACGTCTAAATGTTTTTAAAAAACTTTAGGTAGTAAAAGGGTGAACGGAAAATACAAAAAATAGAAGTCTTTAAGGCAAATTTTAAAGGGGAAAGGCTACAACTATTTTAAAAATATTTAAGGAGTTAGGGTTTATTTATTACAACTGTTTTTAAAAATATTAAGGCAGTTAGGTTTTTTTGAGTAAATTTTTGAAAATTTCTTTAAGGCAGTGTAGGGTGAAAAAAAATTTAAAATGTTGAATTTTCTTTTTAAAAGTATAGGGTGAAAGAGCTACAAAATTTTTGAATATACTTTAAAAGGGGGGGGTATGGTGAACGAGTACAAAATGTTAGAAAAACCCAAGGCGTATAGGGGAAAAAAACTACAACTTTTTGAATTACTTTTTTAAAAGCAGTGTAGAGTGGACGAGCTACAACTGTTGTATACCTTAAAAGGGGTTTTAGGGTGAACGGCTCAACTATTAGAATATATTTTTTAAAGGGGGGGGGGTGAAAAAAACTACAACTGTTAGAAAAATTTTTTTAAAAGGGAAAAAAGTGGAACGAGCTACAACTTTAGAATATACCTTTAAAACAAAGTAGGGTGGAAAAAAACTTTCAAAAATTTGAAAAAACTTTAAAAGGGTTTTAGGGTGAAAGAAAAAAATTTTTAGAAAATTCCCCTTTAAAAGGGGATAGAGGACGAGTTTAAATATTGAATATTCTTTAAGGCAGTGTAGGTGAACGAAATAAAAAATGGGAAGGAAAAAACCTTTAAAAGGGTTTTTGGGGGGAACGAGCTACAAATTTTTGAATATACTTTATGTCAGTGTGGGTGAATGAAATACAACTGTTAGAAATTTTTTTTAAAAAAAAATATAGGGTGAAAAAGAGCTACAAAAATTAGAATTATTTAAGGAGTGTAGGGGGAACGAAATACAAAATTTTAGAAAAAGCTTAAAGGGGTTATAGGGGAAGAGTACAACTATTAGAATGTCTTTAAGGCAGTTTTAAAAGGGGGAACTGGTACAACTAAAAGAAAAATACTTTAAGGCAGTTAGGGTGAACGAGGTAACATATTAGAAAATTTCCCTTTAAAAGGGTTTTGGGGAACGGGGTAAAAAAAATTTAAAATCTTTAAAAGGGGTATAAGGTGAACGGGCTCAAATTTTTGAATATTTTTAAAAAAGGGGGGGATAGGGTGAACGAGCTAACTATTAGAATTTACTATAAAAGGGGGGGAAGGGGGGAAAAAACTACAACTTTAGAATTATACTTCAAGGCGTATGGGGGTGAAACAGGGAAAAACTATTAGAATATACTTTTAAAAGGGGGGTATAGGGGTTTAAAGATTTTAAACTATTTTATTAATTTTGGCATTGTGGGTGAAGAGCTAAATCTATTAGAATTTCACTTTTTAAAAAAATACAGGGTTTAACGAGTACAACTATTAGAAAAAACTTGAAGGCCCGTTTTGGGTGAACGAGTAAACTTTAGAAATACTTTAAGGCATTGTAGGGTGAACAAGCTAAATCTATTTGAATATATTTAAGGGGGGGGTTTGGGTGAATTGCTACAACTTTTAGAATTTTTTTTAAGGGGTATAGGGGAACGAGCTACAAAATTTTAGGGAAAATACTTTTTTAAAGGCAGTATAGGGTGAAAAAGTTACAAAAATTATAAATTAAAATTTTAAGGGGGAAGGGTTTAAGATCTACAACTATTGAAAAAATTTTTTAAAGGGAGTTTTGGGTGACGAGATACAATTTTAGAATATACTTTTTTTTATTGTAAGGGGGAACGAGTTACAATATTTTGAATTTTTTTAAGGGCAATAGGGTTTTTAAAAAGCTACAAATTTTTAGAATATACTTTAAGGGAGTATAGGGTGAAAGTCTAAAAAATTAGAATATACTTTTTAAAGGAGGGTTGGGGAAACGATACAAATTTAAATTACTTTAAAAGGGAAAAAATTGGGGAACATCTAAAACTACGAGGGAAAATACTTTTTAAAGGGAGTAATGACGAACGAGGTACAACTATTGGGTTTTAAATTTAAGGCATTGTTTGGGGGGAAAGAGTAAATCTATTCCCAATTACTTTAAAGGGAAAATTTTTGGGGAACGAATTAAACTTTTTGAATAACTTTAAGGCAAAATAGGGTGAACGAGCTACAAAATATTTGAATTTTTTTAAGGCAATATAGGGTGAAAGAGCTACAACTATTTGATTATATTTTAGGGAGTTTGGTGAAGAGCTACAACTATTGATATACTTTATGGCAGGTTTGGTTGAAAAAGAACTACAAAAAATTGAAAAAATTTTAAGGAATATGGGGGGCGAGCTACAACTATTATAATATACTTTAAGGCTTTTTGGGTGAACGGCTACAACTATTGAATATTTTTAAAAGGAGTATGGGGAACGAGCTACAACTATTTGATTATATAAAAGGGAGTATAGGTTGAACGGCTAAAAAATATTAGAATAATTTAAGGCAATTAGGGTGAAGGGTTAAAACCCCCTTTTTGAAATATTTTAAAAACCTTTTTGGGGGAGACTCAATTTTTAGAATTTTTATTTTTAAGGAGTTAGGGGGAACGAGCTACAATATTAGAATTCTTTAAGGAATTTTGGGTTTGACGAGCTATAATTTGAATATACTTTATGGAAGTTTTTTGGGTGTCGAGTACAACTATTAAAATTCTTTAAAGGGCCCATTATAGGGGGAACGGCTACAATTTTTGGATTATACTTTAAGGTAGTATAGGGTGACGAGCAAAACTTTTTGAATAACTTTAAGGAAGTATAGGGTGACGGCTAAACTATTGAATTCCCTTTAAGGCAGTTTTAGGGGGGAAGGGGCTACAATTATTTGTTTTTTATTTTTAAAGGGAGTATGGTTTTTTAACGAGTTACAACTATTGGGAAATATTTTTAAGGCTTTTAAAGGGGGTTTGAACGAGTACAAAATTATAAATAACTTTAAGGCATTTGGGGGTTTTTAACGAGCTAAAAAATATTAGAATAACTTTAAGGCAGTATGGGTGAAGAGTAAAACTTTTTTAAATATACTCAAGGCTTTTTAAAGGGGTGAACGAGTACAACTATAAAATATTTTTTAAAGGGGAAAAAAAATGAACGAGTACAACTTTAAAAAATATTTTTAAGGGGGATATGGGGTGAACGAGTACAAATATTTGATTATTTTTTAAAGGCAGTATAGGGGGGAAAAAGCTAAAAACTATTAAAATTATTTTAAAGGGGATTTGGGGGAAACGAGCTACAACTATTAAAATATTTTGGGAAAATATAGGGTAAAAAGGCTACAACTTTTAAAATTTTTTTTAAAGGGAGTATGGGGGGAAAGAGCTACAATATTAGAATATATTTTAAGGCAATATAGGGTGAACGAGCTAAAACTATTACAAAATACTTTAAGGCGTATACGGGGGGCGAGCAAAAAAAAAATTTGAATTATACTTTAAGGCAATATAGGGTGAAGATCTAAATTATTGATTTATTTAAGGCAGTTTTGGGGGGAACGAGCAAAAAATTATTAAAATTTTACTTTAGGAATTTATGGGGGGAAAAAAAATAAAAAAAATTTTTTTTTGAATTTTTTTAAAGGAAGTAGGGGGGTTTTAAATTTTCATTTTTTAGATTATACTTTGGGGTTCAGGGTGAACGAGCTAAATTATTAGAAATTTCTTTAAGGCAGTATGGGTTTAACGGTTTACAACTATTTTGATTATATTTTAAAGGGGAAGTTTTAGTGTGAACGAGGTAAACTTTTTGAATTTTTTAAAAGGGCAGTTTAGGGTGAACGAGCTAAAAAATTTAAAAAAATTTTTTGGGGGATTACGGGTTTTGAAGAGCAAAATTTGGGGTTATTCTGGGGAAAATATGGGGTTAAAAAGAGGTACAATTTGAAATTCTATAACGCAGTATAGGGGTGAAGGCTCAAAAAATTTTGAATTTATTTAAAAGGGAGTATATGGTAAAACGAGCTAAAATTTAAATTATTTAGGCGGGAATGGGGGGAACAAGCTACAACTTTGGAATATATTTTAAAGGGGAGATGGGTAAAAGTTTTTAAAAAACTATTTAAATATATTTTAAGGCAAAATTTTGGGTGAACGAGCTAAAAAACTATTAGAATTACTTTAAGGCTTTTAGGGTGAAGAGCTAAAAATTTTTGAAAATTTTTTAAAAACCCAGAATGGGGGTAAACGAGTTAAAACTATTGGGAAATACTTTAAGGCATTTTTTGGGTGCCAAGCTACAACTTTAGAATTACTTTAAAGCAGTATATGGGAAAAGAGGTAAAAACTATTAATATTTTTAAAAGGGGTATAGGGGAACGACTAAACTTTAAATAATTTTAAAAAAATATAGGGGAAAGAGCTACAATATTAAAAATTTACTTTAAGCATTTTTAGGGTAAAAGAGTACAAAAAATTAAAATTTTTATTTTAAGGCAAAATTTTGGGTGAACGGCTAAATATTAGAATATACTTAAAAGGGTTATGGGGGTTTAATGAGCTACCGTTTTAGAATTTTTTTTAAGGCTTTAAAAGGTGAAAGAGCTAAACTTTAGAATATTTTTAAAGGAAAATTTTTAGGGGGGAACGAGCTACAACTATTAGAATATATTTTAAAGGGGCATTATGGGTGAACGGGGAAAAAAGCTATTAAAATTTATTTAAAGGGTAGGGGAAAAAGAGGAACAATTTTTAGATTATACTTTAAGGAGTATAGGGTGAACCAGAAAAACTATTAAAATTTTATTTTAAAGGGACGTAAGGGTGAACCTAAACTATTAGAATTTACTTTAAGACAGAATAGGGTGAACCAGCTAAAACTTTTAGAATATATTTTAAAGGGGGTTTTTAGGTTGAACGAGTTTACAAAAAAAAGGAATGTACTTTAAAGCATTGTAGGGTGAACGGGTAAAATATTAGAAAAAATTTTTAAGGCAGTATAGGTGAACGAGATAAACTTTAGTTTTAAAAATTTTTAAAGGGATTACGGGGGTGACGAGAAACCCCTAGGATTATACTTTGGGAAAGGGTTAGGGTGAACGGCTAACACTATTGAATTTTTTAAAAGGGGTATGGGGTGAAGAGCTACAATATTAGAAATATTTTAAGGAAGTATGGGGGGAACGAGCTACAATTTTAGAATATCTTTAAGGATAAGGGTGAAACAGTTCAACTTTAAATAAAATTTTTAAGGGTTAGGGTGAACATCTACAAAAATTAAAAATCTTTAGGCAATAGGGTGAAGAGATAAAAAATATTAAATTTTTCTTTAAGGATTGTAAGGTGAACGGTTCAACTTTAATTATTTTAATCATTTATGGGTAAAACAATCAAATATTAAATTTTTTAAAGGGGGTTTTTTTGGGGAAACGATCAAACTTTGAAAATATTTTAAGGTTGTGGGTAACGAACTAAAAAATTTAGAAATACTTTAAAAGTATGGTTTAAACAGTAAACTTTTAAAATATTTTAAGGGAAGTATGGGGTGAAGTCCAACTACGAAATATTTTTAAGGCGTATATGGCAAAAGGGGGACAACTATTAGAATATATTTTAAATTTTTTGGGTGAACGAGCTAAATCTATTAAATTTATTTTGGGCAATATAGGGGAAGGGCTACAATATTAGAATATATTTAAGGGAATATGGGGTGAACGAGCTACAACTATTAGAAAAATTTTTTTAAGGAATATAGGGTGAAGGCAAATATTTGATTAAAATTTTTAAAGGAGTTTTTGGGAAGACAAATATTAAATATACTTTATGGCGTGTGGGGTTAACGAGCTAAAAATTTTAGAATTTTTTAAGGCAAAAAAGGGTGAACGGCTAAACTTTTATAAATATATTTTAAGGGGTATGGGGTGAACGGCTACAACTTTAAATATTTTTTAAGGGGAGTATGGTGAAGGGGTACAATATTTGATTATATTTTAAAGGGCATATTTTTTAACGAGTAAAACTTTAGAATTACTTTAAGGCAATTGGGGTGAACGAGCTAACCTATTGAAAAATTTTTAAGGCGGTTTGGGGGGCGAGCTACAACTATTAAATTAATTTTAAGGCAGTTAGGTGAACGGTAAAACTTTTTGAATATATTTAAGGAAGTAGGGGGAACGAGCAAAAAATTTTAAATATTTTAAAGGGAATAAAGGGTGACGATCACAACTTTTAAAATTTTTTTAAGGCTTTAAAGGGGTAAGAGTAAAAATTTTTTTGATTATATTTTAAAGGGTAGTATGGGTGATCGACAACAACTATTGAAATTTTTAAGGATAATGAAGAGCACAACTATTAGAATTACAAAAGGGGTATAGGGTGACGATACAATTATTTGATTATACTTTAAGGCTATAGGTTGAACGAGCTAAACTAAAAAAAATTTTAAAGGGCTATAGGTAAAACGGCTACAATATTATAAAATTTTTAAATTTAGGGTGAACGAGCTAAACTTTTGAAAATACTTTAAGGCTATAGGGTAAGACTACAAATTAAAATTTTTAAAGGGGATATAGGGGAAAAGAGTAACTATAAGAATTTTTTTAAGGCAAAAAAAGGTAAAGCTACAATATTAAATACTTTAAGGGCGGAGGGGTAAAAGAGCTAAAAAAAAATTTTTATTATACTTTAACCCCGTATGGGTGAACGACTAAAACTTTTTGAATAACTTTAAGGTTTAGGGGGGAAGAGCTAAACTATTAGAAATATTTTGGCATTTTGGGGTTTAAGAGTTTTAAACTTTTAAAATATATTTTGGATATGGGGTGAACGGCTAAACTATAAAAATTTTTTTTTTTTAAGGGGAAATGGGGTAAACGAGCTAAAATTACAATATACTTTAAGCATATACGGGGACGAGCTACAACTATTAAATTTATTTTAGGAATAGGGGGTAACGATTACAAATTATTGATTATATTTTAAAGGCATATAGGGTGAGGGCTAACTTTGAATATACTTTAGGAAGTATGGGGGTAAAAGAGCTTTTAACTTTTAAAAATACTTTAAAAAATTGGGGTTTAACTATAACATTGAAAAAATTTTTAAGGCAAAAGGGGGGAACGAGCTACAACTTTAAAAAAATTTTAAGGAAGTATGGGGGAACGACAAAACTATTAAAATATTCTTTAAGGGGTTGGGGAAACGACTACAAATTAGAAAATTTTTAAGGGAAGTTGGGGTAAAAGACTAAAAATTTTAATTTTAATTTTTGGAGAAAGGGGAAAGAGTTACAACTTTAAAATACTTTAAGGCATATAGGGAAGGCTACAAATTTTAAATATTTTAAAGGCAATATAATAACGAGCACAACTATTAAAATTCTTTAGGCGAAAGGGAAGAGCTACAACTTTTGATTAAATTTAAGGGCATTTTTGGGGAACGAGCTACAACTTTTAGAATATATTTTTTTGGGGAGTATGGGGTAAAAAGAGCTAAACTATTAAATATCTTTAGAATTGGGGTAAAAAGGGTAAAACATTTGATTATCTTTTTGCAGTATGGGGTGACGACCCAAAATATTAAAATATATTTTAAGGATTGGGGGAACGAGTCAATAAAGTATATACTTTTTAAAAAAAAAAAGGTTGAAGGGTAAAACTTTTAAAAATTTACTTAAGGAGTATAGGGTGAAAAGGTACAATTTTTAAAAAATTTTTCTTTAAGGCAGTATTGGGAACGGCTACAATTTAGAAATACTTTGGGGCAGATGGGCTGAACGAGCTAAAAAAATTTTTGGTTTATTTTTAAGGCATATAGGGGGGGAAGGTAAACTATAAAAATATTTTTAAGGAAATGGGGTGAAGAGCTACAAAATTGTATTATTTAAGGAATTATGGGGGAAGACTACAACTTTTAAAATAATTTTAAAGGGGTATAGGTAAACGGCTACAAATTATTAAAAATTTTTTTTTTAAAGGGAAATATGGGGGAACGAGCAAAAAATATTTGATTATACTTTAAGGCAGTATAGGGGAAAACTACAATTTTAGATTTACCTTAAGGCAGTATAGGGTGAAGGCTCAACTATTAAAAAAAATACTTTGGGCAAAGGGGTAACGAGCTTCAACATTAAATAAATTTAAAGGGAAAATATAGGTTAAGGTCAAAATTAATTAACTTTAAGGTTTTACGGGTGAACGACTACAAATTAAAATACTTTAAGGGGATGGGGTGAAAAGCTTCAAATTTTTGATTATATTTTAAGGAAGTATAGGTGAAGGGGGGACAACTTTGAAAATTTTTGGCATTAGGGTAAAGACTACAACTATTAGAATTACTTTAAGGAATTAGGGTAAACGAGCTACAACTTTTAGAAATTTTTTAAAAGGTAAGGGGGTGAAAAGCTACAACTATTAAATACTTTAAGGCTTTTGGGGTTTAACGGCTACAATAGTTTTTTTTAAGGCAAAAAGGGGGTGAACGAGCTACAACTTTAATAATTTTAAGGCTGTATAGGGTGAACGGCTACAATATTAATATACTTTAAGGCAGAATGGGTGAACGAGCTACATTATTAAATATACTTTAAGGATATAGGGTGAAGAGCTACAACATAAAAATTTTTTTTTTTAAAACGGTTTTTGGGTGAAGAGGAAAAAAACTTTAAAAAATTTTTTTAAAAAGGGAAATATGGGGAAACGACTAAAATTAAATTTTTTAAGGAATTAAGGGTGAACGAGCTAAAAAAAGAATATTTTTTTCGTATGGGGTGAACGACTACACAATTAAAATTTAAATTTTGGAGAATATGGTAAAAGAGCTAAAAAATATTAGAATATACTTGAAGGTTTTAAGGTTAACAGCTACAATTTTGGAATATTTTTAAGGCGGTTTGGGTGAATGAGCTACAACTATTGAATTTTTTTTAAGGGGATGGGGGGGAAACGAGCCAAACTTTTAGATCTCAAGGTATAGGTGAACGAGCACAAAAATTAATTTTTTTAAGGCAGAAAGGGTGAAGAGTACACTATTTGATTTTTACTTTAATGCGTAGGGGGTTAACGACTAAACTTTAAAAATATATTTTTTAAGGGGAGATAGGGTAAAAGAGCTCAACTAATAATTTACTTTAATGAAAAAATGGTTAAAAAGGGGTACAACTTTTAAAATTTATATTTTAAGGCATTAAGAGTGAACGAGCTACAACTTTAGGGGAGAGTCGTGTAGTACCCGGACACTTAAGTTTTTTAAAATTTTTAATTTTTAATTTTTTAAATGAAAATGAGACAAATGACATGTAAATATTAAGATTACATGGTATTCATATACCTGCTGTATTAAAATAGCTTATATAAATATTCTTCTTTCTAGAGTCATTTAAAAAAATAGGCTTAGTTCACTTTAAAAAATTACTGTCGGGTAGTACCGGACATATTACAATATTACAATTTTTTAATCAAATTTGGACACCAAACTTCTCTTATTGTCTTTAAAATGCTTTCTCACAAGAGTCACATTTATAAAAAGAAAGGGATTTAATTCAGTATTGGCACAATTCTCGTGCGCCCACCCTTGGCAAAAGTCACACTTTACCAATCCTCTCAAAATTTTCTCCGCATATTATGCAGTCGGTTTTTTTCTTCAACTTCTTCGCTCATAAGTTGTGCCGAAGTTTTGTTAACTTTTCTGTTATTTTGATGTAATTTTTTTTCTTTTTTTATCGTGACTTCCAACTTATTTTTTGATTTTCCCATTTTCTTTAATTGTTTTTCTTCTAACTGAGCTTATAAGGACTTGATGTTAGTATTTCGCTCTTAGCACCACGTCGTCTTCTAACATTTAACCTACGTTCTGCAGCGACAGGCACTGGTGACACTTGTGTGATTATGGTGTGGAAAAAAACCAGTTGAAGGAGATTGATGACTGTGGAGTCTTTGATGTTGAAGTTTGTACGGTTGAAGTTGACTGTTGTGGGAAATCATGGAAGTAAATAACTCTGGAAATGGAGGTTGTGGAGATACAGAAGTTGAGGATCTTGGAGATTCAAATGATGGCTGTAAAAATTTTGTGTCCATAATTTGATGTGTGTGGAGTAAATTTGGGGATTTGATTGTAGATTTCCTGGATCATCTTTCAATAGCTCTGAGTCTTCATAGACAGAGTCGGTAATATCTAGTCCTTGCGATGGCAAATAATCCAAATCTGTGAATATGTTTGGATTATATGGATGTATACCTGTACATTCAAACCCTTTTTTAGCTATATCCATTCGGCAAATTTTGGTAAAAGCATAGCTTACTAATCCAACAACATCATAATCTGTTATCCTGGAAAAAGGATTCTGTCGCATCCAAATAGCACAAGCTTCATTATATGACTCTTTAAAAGGCTTCATTATGGTCCTATCAAGTGGTTGCAGTTTGTGCGTTGGGTGGGGGGGGGGGGCAAACTTAATATATGAACATTGTGTTGACGTGCAAACAGAATCATGTCAAGCTCCTTGTGGCTGCAGTGACCATCTAAAATGAGCAGCACAGGTTCATGTTTAGTAGGATGGACACGTTTGACGAACTCTTGAAGCCACTTCAGAAAAATTTCACCAGTTATCCATCCACTAGTTTGAGCAGCAAACAAACTTCCAGGGGTGCACCAATCATGAGGCGGTTGTTCATCCTCTGCCTAGGAAATATAAAGAGAGGCGGGATAAATTGGTCTCCAGAAGCATTTACGCAAAGAAGCACAGTGACCGTACGACCTCTTTCCCCAGACGTTAATTTTCCAACTTGTTTTTTCCCTTTTATGGATATAACTTTAGAGTCATTTGAATGAACGCACGTAACTCCTGATTCATCTGCATTGAAAATTCTACATGCAGAAAAGGAATATTTACTTTGAAGTTGATTAAATTTTTCAAAAAATCTAGAAACCTGAGGTTTGTTGAAACCAACTGCTCGTTGCATGCTAGTAGATTCAGCGGTTCTTAATGTGATTTCAGGGTGTCGTTTCATAAAATCATAGTAGAAGTCCTTACCAGCACACTTCTTTTTCTTGTTGAAGCGGTGATCAAGTTTCAAGGCTTTGGCCACATCGAAAGCCAACTTCCCAAACTTCTTACGACTCAATGGCATCAAACGGTTATCAAGGTCTTTAATGTGTATTACAAGTTCCTCTTCAAAATTTTCTGAGAAAGTAGGTTTGAGTCGCCCATGTCAGGACCTATTTTTACTTCATTCCTAATTTTAACTTCGCTACTCTGTCTCCTAAGGAGCTTTTATAAACAGCGTATGTATTTGCCGCCTGTCTCACTGTCATAGCGTTACTTAAAACTTTTTCTACAGCTATTTTCATGTTCTCTTCTTGCCACTTCCCACGTAAGCCTACTTTTTCCTTTTTCTTTAATTTAGGCATAGTGTATAATTCCAGAATCGGTTACCTGAAAGAAAAAGTTCTATGAAGACAAAATAAATAAATATATATTATATATATATATATATATATATATATAATTTAGTATTAGATATATATACCTAATCTGAGTAAATCTTATCTAACCTTAAATATAAGTGTTTTATTTGAGCTTTAATTGTTGTTAATGTTGATAAAAACTTTGTGGCATCCCTTAGTTTGTCCGGTACTGACGAAAACAACTTGTCCGATACTAGCCGATCTGTATAGGCAATAAAATAAAGGTAGTCATTCCAATAATATTTTCTTTGTTGACCAAATCAATATTATAACTTATTCATGAGTTTACCCTTTACCTTATATCCAATAAACAAACTAATTGTAACTACGTTCGTGTGAGAATGAGAAGTCTTGAAAATGTAGTTGTAACAATGAAACAAAGCACATAAACTACACAAACACTCGTGGGAACCGTACTGCTCGAGGACGCGCCTTCAACTAACGGTTGTCTTTGGCTGCAAGCAAGAAGAGTAATATTATATCCGAGAGGATTCTCTAGCTAAAGGTAGTTTACTGAAACATGATCTGTCCGATACTAGCCGCTGTCCGATACTATACGACTCTCCCTAGAATATACTTTAAAGGAGTATAAGGGGAACGAGCTACAACTATTAGAATTACTTTAAGGGAGTATAGGGTGAACGAGCTACAACTTTAGAATATACTTTTAAAGGGTTTTTGAGTAAAAGAGCTCAACTATTTAAAATATTTAAGGGATATAGGGGAAAGATTACAATGTTTTGAATATAAATTTAAGTCAGTGTAGGGAAAATCTACAAATGTTAGTATACTTTAAGGCAGTATAGGGGAAACAGCCACAATAATAAATTACTTTTAGGGATAAGGGGGAACGGGTTTAAAAATAAAAGAATATCTTTTAAGCAGTATGGTTGAATGGTTCAATTTTAGAATATCTTTAAGGCAGTGTAGGGTGAAATTTCAATTTAAAAATTCTTTTTAAGGAGTTGGGGTTTAACGGCTAAAACTAAAAAATGTATTTTAAGGCTTTTGGGGGAACGGTAAAAAATTAAAATACTTTAAGGGATGGGTGAAGGTTTTAAATTTGAATATTTAAGGGAGAAAGGGGGAAGAATAAAATATTGAATCTTTAAGGATTTAGGGGGAAGCTCAACTTTAAATATTTTTAAAAAGGGAGTATGGGTGAAAGCTAAATTTTTAAAATATTTTTTAAGGCAGTTTTGGGGGAACACTAAAACTTTAAAAACCCTTTAAGGCAGTTGGGGGGAAAGCTACAATATTAGAATTATTTAAAAGCATTTGGGTACGGCTAAACTTTGGGGAAAATACCCTTAAGGGGGTTAGGGGGGAAAACTAAAAAAATTAGAATAAATTTTTAAGGGAGGGGGGTGAAAGCTACAACTTTTGAATTACCCTTTAAAGGAAAATAGGGTGAACGAGCTAACACTATTAGAATTACTTTAAGACAGTATACGGTGACGAGCTACAACTATTAGAATTATACTTTAAGGCAGTATAGGGTGAACGAGCTACAACTATTAGAATATACTTTAAGGAAGTATAGGGTGAACGAGCTATAACTATTAGAATATACTTTATGGAAGTATAGGGTGATCGAGCTACAACTATTAAAATATACTTTAAGGCATTATAGGGTGAACGAGCTACAACTATTTTGATTATACTTTAAGGTAGTATAGGGTGATCGAGCAAAACTATTAGAATATACTTTAAGGAATATAGGGTGAACGAGCTACAACTATTAGAATATACTTTAAGGCAGTATAGGGTGAACGAGCTACAATTATTTGATTATACTTTAAGGCAGTATAGGTTGAACGAGCTACAACTATTAGAATATATTTTAAGGCAGTATAGGGTGAACGAGCTACAACTATTATAAATATACTTTAAGGCATTATAGGGTGAACGAGCTACAACTATTAGAATATACTTTAAGGCAGTATAGGGTGAACGAGCTACAACTATTAGAATATACTCTAAGGCAGTATAGGTGAACGAGCTACAACTAATAAGAATATATTTTAAGGCAATATAAGGTGAACGAGCTACAACTATTAGAATATACTTTAAGCAGTATAGGCTGAACGAGCTACAAATATTTGATTATACTTTAAGGCAGTATAGGTGAACGAGCTACAACTATTAGAATATACTTTAAGGCATTATAGGGGAACGAGCTACAACTATTAGAATATATTTTACGGCAGTATAGGGTGAACGAGCTACAACTATTATAAATATTCTTTAAGGCAGTAAAGGGGAACGAGCTACAACTATTAGAATATATTTTAAGGCAATATAGGGTGAACGAGCTAAAACTATTACAAAATACTTTAAGGCAGTATACGGTGGACGAGCTACAACTATTAGAATTATACTTTAAGGCAATATAGGGTGAACGATCTACAATTATTGATTATCTTTAAGGCAGTAATAGGGTGAACGAGCTACAACTATTAGAATATACTTTAAGGAAGTATAGGGTGAACGAGCTACAACTATTAGAATATACTTTAAGGAAGTATGGGGTTAACTAGCTACAGCTATTAGATTATACTTTAAGGCATTACAGGGTGAACGAGCTACAATTATTAGAATATACTTTAAGGCAGTATAGGGTGAACGAGCTACAACTATTTGATTATACTTTAAGGAAGTATAGTGTGAACGAGGTACAACTATTAGAATATACTTTAAGGCAGTTATAGGGTGAACGAGCTACAACTATTAGAATATACTTTGAGGCATTACAGGGTGAACGAGCTACAACTATTGGATTATACTCTAGGGAAGTATAGGGTGAACGAGGTACAACTATTAGAATATACTATAACGCAGTATAGGGTGAACGAGCTACAACTATTAGAATTTACTTTAAGGCAGTATATGGTGAACGAGCTACAACTATTAGAATATATTTTAAGGCAGAATAGGGTGAACAAGCTACAACTATTAGAATATACTTTAAGGCAGTATAGGGTGAACGAGCTACAACTATTAGAATATATTTTAAGGCAGAATAGGGTGAACGAGCTACAACTATTAGAATATACTTTAAGGCAGTATAGGGTGAACGAGCTACAACTATTAGAATATACTTTAAGACAGAATAGGGTGAACGAGCTAAAACTATTAGAATATACTTTAAGGCAGTATAGGGTGAACAAGCTACAACTATTAGAATATACTTTAAAGCAGTATATCGCGAACGAGGTACAACTATTAGAATATACTTTAAGGCAGTATAGGGTGAACGAGCTACAACTATTAGAATATACTTTAAAGAAGTATAGGGTGAACGAGCTACAACTATTAGAATATACTTTAAGACAGTATAGGGTGAACGAGCTACAACAATTAGAATATATTTAAGGCAGAATAGGGTGAACGAGCTACAACTATTAGAATATACTTGAAGGCATTATAGGTTGAATGAGCTACAGCTTTAGAATATATTTTAAGGCAGTATAAGGTGAAAGAGCTACAACTATTAGAATATATTTTAAGGCAGAATAGGGTGAACGAGCTACAACTATTAGAATATACTTTAAGGCATTATAGGGTGAACGAGAAACAGCTATTAGAATATATTTAAAGGCAGAATAGGGTGAACGAGGAACAACTATTAGATTATACTTTAAGGAAGTATAGGGTGAACCAGCAACAACTATTAGAATATACTTTAAGACAGTATAGGGTGAACCAGCTACAACTATTAGAATATACTTTAAGACAGAATAGGGTGAACCAGCTAAAACTTTTAGAATATACTTTAAGGGTTTATAGGTTGAACGAGCTACAACAAATAGAATGTACTTTAAAGCATTGTAGGGTGAACGAGGTACAACTATTAGAATATACTTTAAGGCAGTATAGGATGAACGAGATACAACTATTAGAATATACTTTAAGGCATTACAGGGTGAACGAGCTAACCCTATTGGATTATACTCTAAGGAAGTATAGGGTGAACGAGCTAACACTATTAGAATATACTTTAAGGCAGTATAGGGTGAACGAGCTACAACTATTAGAATATATTTTAAGGGAGAATAGGGTGAACGAGCTACAACTATTAGAATATACTTTAAGGCAGTATAGGGTGAACGAGCTACAACTATTAGAATATATTTTAAGGCAGAATAGGGTGAACGAGCTACAACTATTAGAATATACTTTAAGGCAGTATAGGGTGAACGAGCTACAACTATTAGAATATATTTTAAGGCAGAATAAGGTGAACGAGCTACAACTATTAGAATATACTTTAAGGCTGTATAGGGTGAACGAGCTACAACTATTAGAATATACTTTAAGGCAGAATAGGGTGAACGAGCTACAACTATTAGAATATACTTTAAGGCAGTATAGGGTGAACGAGCTACAACTATAAGAATATACTTTAAAGCGGTATAGGGTGAACGAGGTACAACTATTAGAATATACTTTAAGGCAGTATAGGGTGAACGAGCTACAAATATTAGAATATACTTTAAGGAATTATAGGGTGAACGAGCTACAACTATTAGAATATACTTTAAGACAGTATAGGGTGAACGAGCTACAACAATTAGAATATATTTTAAGGCAGAATATGGTGAACGAGTTACAACTATTAGAATATACTTGAAGGTATTATAGGTTGAACGAGCTACAATTTTTGGAATATATTTTAAGGCGGTATAGGGTGAATGAGCTACAACTATTAGAATATACTTTAAGGCAGTATAGGGTGAACGAGCCACAACTTTTAGAATATACTCTAAGGCAGTATAGGGTGAACGAGCTACAACAATTAGAATATATTTTAAGGCAGAATAGGGTGAACGAGCTACCACTATTTGATTATACTTTAATGCAGTATAGGGTGAACGAGCTACAACTATTAGAAATTACTTTAAGGCAGTATAGGGTGAACGAGCTACACTATTAGAATATACTTTAAGGCAGTATAAGGTGAACGAGCTACAACTATTAGAATATACTTTAAGGCAGTATAGGGTGAACGAGCTACAACTATTAGAATATACTTTAAGGCATTATAGAGTAAACGAGCTACAACTATTAGAAAATACTTTAAGGCACTATAGGGTGAATGAGTTACAACTGTTAGAATATAATTTAAGTCAGTGTAGGGTGAATGATCTACAAATGTTAGAATATACTTTAAGGAAGTATAGGGTAAACGAGCCACAACTAATAGAATGTACTTTTAGGCAGTATAGGGTGAACGAGCTACAACTAATAGAATATACTTTAAGGCAGTATAGGTTGAATGAGTTACAAGTATTAGAATATACTTTAAGGCAGTGTAGGGTGAACGATCTACAACTGTTAGAATATACTTTAAGGCAGTATAGGGTGAACGAGCTACAACTAATAGAATGTACTTTACGGCATTGTAGGGTGAACGAGCTACAACTATTAGAATATACTTTAAGAGAGTATAGGGTGAATGAGTTACAACTGTTAGAATATACCTTAAGGCAGTATAGGTTGAATGAGATACAAGTATTAGAATATACTTTAAGGCTGTGTAGGGTGAACGATCTACAACTGTTAGAATATACTTTAAGGCAGTATAGGGTGAAAGAGCTACAATTATTAGAATATACTTTAAGGCAGTGTATGGTGAACGAGCTACAACTGTTAGAATATACCTTAAGGCAGTATAGGGTGAACGAGCTACAACTATTAGAATATACTTTAAAGCAGTGTAGAGTGGATGAGCTACAACTGTTAGAATATACCTTAAGGGAGTATAGGGTGAACGAGCTACAACTATTAGAATATATTTTAAGGGAGGGTAGGGTGAACGAGCTACAACTGTTAGAATATACCTTAAGGCAGTATAGTGTGAACGAGCTACAACTATTAGAATATACCTTAAGACATTGTAGGGTGAACGAGCTACAACTATTAGAATATACTTTAAGGCATTGTAGGGTGAACGAAATAAAATTGTTAGAATATACCTTAAGGCAGTATAGAGTGAACGAGCTACAACTATTAGAATATTCTTTAAGGCAGTGTAGAATGAACGAAATAAAACTGTAAGAATATACCTTAAGGCATTATAGGGTGAACGAGCTACAACTATTAGAATATACTTTATGTCAGTGTAGGGTGAATGAAATACAACTGTTAGAATATACCTTAAAGCAGTATAGGGTGAATGAGCTACAACTATTAGAATATACTTTAAGGCAGTGTAGGGTGAACGAAATACAACTTTTAGAATATAGCTTAAGGCAGTATAGGGTGAACGAGCTACAACTATTAGAATGTACTTTAAGGCAGTATAGGGTGAACTGGATACAACTAATAGAATATACTTTAAGGCAGTATAGAGTGAACGAGGTAACACTATTAGAATATACTTTAAGGCAGTATAGGGTGAACGAGGTACAACTAATAGAATATACTTTAAGGCAGTATAAGGTGAACGGGCTACAACTATTAGAATATTCTAAAAGGCAGTATAGGGTGAACGAGCTACAACTATTAGAATATACTATAAGGCAGTATAGGGTGAACAAACTACAACTATTAGAATTATACTTCAAGGCAGTATAGGGTGAAACAGCTACAACTATTAGAATATACTTTAAGGCAGTATAGGGTGAACGATCTACAACTATTAGAAAATACTTTAAGGCATTGTAGGGTGAACGAGCTAAATCTATTAGAATACACTTTAAGATAGTACAGGGTGAACGAGCTACAACTATTAGAATATACTTTAAGGCAGTATAGGGTGAACGAGCTACAACTATTAGAATATACTTTAAGGCATTGTAGGGTGAACAAGCTAAATCTATTAGAATATAATTTAAGGCAGTATAGGGTGAATTAGCTACAACTTTTAGAATATATTTTAAGGAAGTATAGGGTGAACGAGCTACAACTTTTAGAATATACTTTAAGGCAGTATAGGGTGAAACAGTTACAACTATTATAATATAATTTAAGGCAGTATAGGGTGAACGATCTACAACAATTAGAATATACTTTAAGGCAGTATAGGGTGAACGAGATACAACTATTAGAATATACTTTAAGGCATTGTAAGGTGAACGAGTTACAACTATTAGAATATACTTTAAGTCAGTATAGGGTAAAACAGATACAAATATTAGAATATACTTTAAGGCAGTATAGGGTGAACGATCTACAACTATTAGAATATACTTTAAGGCATTGTAGGGTGAACGAACTACAACTATTAGAATATACTTTAAGGCAGTATAGGGTTAAACAGATACAACTATTAGAATATACTTTAAGGAAGTATAGGGTGAACGATCTACAACTACGAGAATATACTTTAAGGCAGTATATGGCGAACGAGGTACAACTATTAGAATATACTTTAAGGCATTGTAGGGTGAACGAGCTAAATCTATTCGAATATACTTTAAGGCAATATAGGGTGAACGAGCTACAACTATTAGAATATACTTTAAGGCAATATAGGGTGAACGAGCTACAACTATTAGAATATATTTTAAGGCAATATAGGGTGAACGAGCTACAACTATTTGATTATAATTTAAGGCAGTATATGGTGAACGAGCTACAACTATTAGAATATACTTTATGGCAGTGTAGGTTGAACGAGCTACAACTATTAGAATATATTTTAAGGCAATATAGGGTGAACGAGCTACAACTATTATAAATATACTTTAAGGCAGTATAGGGTGAACGAGCTACAACTATTAGAATATATTTTAAGGCAGTATAGGGTGAACGAGCTACAACTATTTGATTATACTTTAAGGCAGTATAGGTTGAACGAGCTACAACTATTAGAATATACTTTAAGGCAATATAGGGTGAACGAGCTAACACTATTAGAATATACTTTAAGGCAGTATACGGTGGACGAGCTACAACTATTAGAATTATACTTTAAGGCAGTATAGGGTGAACGAGCTACAACTATTAGAATATACTTTAAGGAAGTATAGGGTGAACGAGCTATAACTATTAGAATATACTTTAAGGAAGTAAAGGGTGATCGATCTACAACTATTAAAATATACTTTAAGGCATTATAGGGTGAACGAGCTACAACTATTTGATTATACTTTAAGGTAGTATAGGGTGATCGAGCAACAACTATTAGAATATACTTTAAGGAAGTATAGGGTGAACGAGCTACAACTATTAGAATATACTTTAAGGCAGTATAGGGTGAACGAGCTACAATTATTTGATTATACTTTAGGCAGTATAGGTTGAACGAGCTACAACTATTAGAATATATTTTAAGGCAGTATAGGGTGAACGAGCTACAACTATTATAAATATACTTTAAGGCATTATAGGGTGAACGAGCTACAACTATTAGAATATACTTTAAGGCAGTATAGGGTGAACGAGCTACAACTATTAGAATATACTCTAAGGCAGTATAGGGTGAACGAGCTACAACTATAAGAATATATTTTAAGGCAATATAAGGTGAACGAGCTACAACTATTAGAATATACTTTAAGGCAGTATAGGCTGAACGAGCTACAAATATTTGATTATACTTTAAGGCAGTATAGGGTGAACGAGCTACAACTATTAGAATATACTTTAAGGCATTATGGGGGAACGAGCTACAACTATTAGAAATACTTTAAGGAAGTATAGGGTGAACGAGCTATAACTATTAGAATATACTTTAAGGAAGTAAAGGGTGAACGAGTTACAACTATTAGAATATACTTTAAGGCAGTATAGGGTGAACGAGCTACAACTATTAGAATATATTTTAAGGCAATATAAGGTGAACGAGCTACAACTATTAAAATATACTTTAAGGCAGTATAGGCTGAACGAGCTACAACTATTTGATTAAACTTTAAGGCAGTATTGGGTGAACGAGCTACAACTATTAGAAATATACTTTAAGGCAGTATAGGGTGAACGAGCTACAACTATTAGAAATATACTTTAAGGAAGTATAGGGTGAACGAGCTACAACTATTTGATTATACTTTAATGCAGTATAGGATGAACGAGCTACAACTATTAGAAATATATTTTAAGGCAGTATAGGGTGAACGAGCTACAACTAATAGATATATACTTTAAGGAAAAATAGGTTGAACGAGGTACAACTATTAGAATTATACTTTAAGGCAGTATAGGGTGAACGAGGTACAACTATTAGAAATATACTTTAAGGCAGTATATGGTGAACGAGCTACAACTATTAGAATATACTTTGAGGCAGTATAGGCTGAACGAGCTACAACTATTTGATTATACTTTAAGGCAGTATAGGGTGAACGAGCTACAACTATAAGAAATATACTTTAAGGCAATATAGGTGAACGAGCTACAACTATTAGAATAATACTTTAAGGAATTATAGGGTGAATGAGCTACAACTATTAGAAATATACTTTAAGGCAGTATAGGGTGAACGAGCTACAATTATTAGAAATATACTTTAAGGAAGTATAGGGTGAACGAGCTAAAACTATTTGATTATACTTTAAGGCAGTATAGGGTGAACAAGCTACAACTATTAGAATATACCTTAAGGCAGTATAGGGTGAACGAGCTACAACTATTAGAAATATACTTTAAGGCAGTATAGGGTGAACGAGCTTCAACTATTAGAATAAACTTTAAGGAAGTATAGGTTGAACGAGCTACAACTATTAGATTATACTTTAAGGCATTACAGGGTGAACGAGCTACAATTATTAGAATATACTTTAAGGGAGTATAGGGTGAACGAGCTACAACTATTGATTATACTTTAAGGAAGTATAGTGTGAACGAGGTACAACTATTAGAATATACTTTAAGGCAGTATAGGGTGAACGAGCTACAACTATTAGAATATACTTTAAGGAAGTATAGGGTGAACGAGCTACAACTATTAGAATATATTTTAAGGCTGAATAGGGTGAACGAGCTACAACTATTAGAACATACTTTAAGGCAGTATAGGGTGAACGAGCTACAACTATTAGAATATATTTTAAGGCAGAATAGGGTGAACGAGCTACAACTATTAGAATATACTTTAAGGCTGTATAGGGTGAACGAGCTACAACTATTAGAATATACTTTAAGGCAGAATAGGGTGAACGAGCTACATCTATTAGAATATACTTTAAGGCAGTATAGGGTGAACGAGCTACAACTATAAGAATATACTTTAAAGCGGTATAGGGTGAACGAGGTACAACTATTATAATATACTTTAAGGAAGTATAGGGTGAACGAGCTACAAATATTAGAATATACTTTAAGGAATTATAGGGTGAACGAGCTACAACTATTAGAATATACTTTAAGACAGTATAGGGTGAACGAGCTACAACAATTAGAATATATTTAAGGCAGAATATGGTGAACGAGCTACAACTATTAGAATATACTTGAAGGTTTTATAGGTTGAACGAGCTACAACTTTTGGAATATATTTTAAGGCGGTATAGGGTGAATGAGCTACAACTATTAGAATATACTTTAAGGCAGTATAGGGTGAACGAGCCACAACTTTTAGAATATACTCTAAGGCAGTATAGGGTGAACGAGCTACAACAATTAGAATATATTTTAAGGCAGAATAGGGTGAACGAGCTACCACTATTTGATATACTTTAATGCAGTATAGGGTTAACGAGCTACAACTATTAGAAATATACTTTAAGGCAGTATAGGGTGAACGAGCTACAACTAATAGATATATACTTTAATGAAAAATAGGTTGAACGAGGTACAACTATTAGAATTATACTTTAAGGCAGTATAGAGTGAACGAGCTACAACTATTAGGGAGAGTCGTGTAGTACCGGACACTTAAGATTTTTAAATTTAATTTTTAATTTTATTAAATGAAAATGAGACAAATGACATGTAAATATTAAGATTACATGTGTATTCATATACCTGCTGTATTAAAATAGCTTATATAAAATATTCTTCTTTCTAGAGTCATTTAAAAAAATAGGCTTAGTTCACTTTAAAAAATTACTGTCGGTAGTACCGGACATATTACAATATTACAATTTTTTAATCAAATTTGGACACCAAACTTCTCTTATTGTCTTAAGATGCTTTCTCACAAGAGTCACATTTATAAAAAGAGGTATTTAATTCAGTATTGGCACAATTCTCGTGCGCCCACCCTTGGCAAAAGTCACACTTTATCCAATCCTCGTCAAAATTTTCTCCGCATATTATGCAGTCGGTTTTATCTTCAACTTCTTCGCTCATAAGTTGTGCCGAAGTTTTGTTAACTTTTCTGTTATTTTGATGTAATTTTTTTCTTTTTTTATCGTGACTTCCAACTTATTTTTTGATTTTCCCATTTTCTTTAATTGTTTTTCTTCTAACTGAGCTTTATAAGGACTTGATGTTAGTATTTCGCTCTTAGCACCACGTCGTCTTCTAACATTTAACCTACGTTCTGCAGCGACAGGCACTGGTGACACTTGTGTGATTATGGTGTGGAAAAATCCAGTTGAAGGAGTTGATGACTGTGGAGTCTTTGATGTTGAAGTTTGTACGGTTGAAGTTGACTGTTGTGAAGTCATGGAAGTAAATAACTCTGGAAATGGAGGTTGTGGAGATACAGAAGTTGAGGATCTGGAGATTCAAATGATGGCTGTAAATTTTCGTGTCCATAATTTGATGTGTGTGGAGTATTAGGGGATATTGATTGTAGATTTCCTGGATCATCTTTCAATAGCTCTGAGTCTTCATAGACAGAGTCGGTAATATCTAGTCCTTGCGATGGCAAATAATCCAAATCTGTGAATATGTTTGGATTATATGGATGTATACCTGTACATTCAAACCCTTTTTTAGCTATATCCATTCGGCAAATTTTGGTAAAAGCATAGCTTACTAATCCAACAACATCATAATCTGTTATCCTGGAAAAAGGATTCTGTCGCATCCAAATAGCACAAGCTTCATTATATGACTCTTTAAAAGGCTTCATTATGGTCCTATCAAGTGGTTGCAGTTTGTGCGTTGGGTGGGGGGGGGGGGGCAAACTTAATATATGAACATTGTGTTGACGTGCAAAACAGAATCATGTCAAGCTCCTTGTGGCTGCAGTGACCATCTAAAATGAGCAGCACAGGTTCATGTTTAGTAGGATGGACACGTTTGACGAACTCTTGAAGCCACTTCAGAAAAATTTCACCAGTTATCCATCCACTAGTTTGAGCAGCAAACAAACTTCCAGGGGGTGCACCAATCATGAGGCGGTTGTTCATCCTCTGCCTAGGAAATATAAAGAGAGGCGGGATAAATTGGTCTCCAGAAGCATTTACGCAAAGAAGCACAGTGACCGTACGACCTCTTTCCCCAGACGTTAATTTTCCAACTTGTTTTTTCCCTTTTATGGATATAACTTTAGAGTCATTTGAATGAACGCACGTAACTCCTGATTCATCTGCATTGAAAATTCTACATGCAGAAAGGAATATTTACTTTGAAGTTGATTAAATTTTTCAAAAAATCTAGAAACCTGAGGTTTGTTGAAACCAACTGCTCGTTGCAATGCTAGTAGATTCAGCGGTTCTTAATGTGATTTCAGGGTGTCGTTTCATAAAATCATAGTAGAAGTCCTTACCCAGCACACTTCTTTTTTCTTGTTGAAGCGGTGATCAAGTTTCAAGGCTTTGGCCACATCGAAAGCCAACTTCCCAAACTTCTTACGACTCAATGGCATCAAACGGTTATCAAGGTCTTTAATGTGTATTACAAGTTCCTCTTCAAAATTTTCTGAGAAAGTAGGTTTGAGTCGCCCCATGTCAGGACCTATTTTTACTTCATTTCCTAATTTTAACTTCGCTACCTGTCTCCTAAGGAGCTTTTATAAACAGCGTATGTATTTGCCGCCTGTCTCACTGTCATAGCGTTACTTAAAACTTTTTCTACAGCTATTTTCATGTTCTCTTCTTTTGCCACTTCCCACGTAAAGCCTACTTTTTTCCTTTTTCTTTAATTTAGGCATAGTGTATAATTCCAGAATCGGTTACCTGAAAGAAAAAGTTCTATGAAGACAAAATAAATAAATATATATTATATATATATATTATATATATATATATAATTTAGTATTAGATATATATACCTAATCTGAGTAATCTTATCTAACCTTAAATTAAGTGTTTTATTTGAGCTTTATTTGTTGTTAATGTTGATAAAAACTTTGTGGCATCCCTTAGTTTGTCCGGTACTGGACGAAAACAACTTGTCCGATACTAGCCGATCTGTATGGCATATAAAATAAAGGTAGTCATTCCAATAATATTTTCTTTGTTGACCAAATCAATATTATAACTTATTCATGAGTTTACCCTTTACCTTATATCCAATAAACAAAACTAATTGTAACTACCGTGTGAGAATGAGAAGTCTTGAAAATGTAGTTGTAACAATGAAAACAAAGCACATAAACTACACAAACACTCGTGGGAACCGTACTGCTCGAGGACGCGCCTTCAACTAACGGTTGTCTTTGGCTGCAAGCAAGAAGAGTAATATTATATCCGAGAGGATTCTCTAGCTAAAGGTAGTTTACTGAAACATGATCTGTCCGATACTAGCCGCTGTCCGATACTATACGACTCTCCCCTAGAATATACTTTAAGGCAGTTATAAGGTGAACGAGCTACAACTATTAGAATATACTTTTAAGGCAGTATAGGGTGGGGAAAGAGCTACAACTATTAGAATATACTTTAAAGGCATTATAGAGTAAACGAGCTACAACTATTAGAAAATACTTTAAGGCACTATAGGGTGAATGAGTTACAACTGTTAGAATATAATTTAAGTCAGTGTATGGTGAACGATCTACAAATGTTAGAATATACTTTAAGGCAGTATAGGGTAAA
>JBCFYV010001353.1:0-52576 GCA_039000515.1 Timema cristinae | reverse complement strand
TTCGGAGCAGGAAAATATCATTTTAGATATGTATTTTTTTCCAGGCTGTTCGATGAAAGGAGGGCTATACCCGTCATCTCCTACTCTGAGAGAGAGGGAGAGACAGAGAGATAGAAAGAGGGGAGAAGAGAGAGAGAGACAGAGATAGAAAAGATCATTTTAGATATGTATTTGTTTCAGCATAGTCTAAAAAACTGTTCGAAGGAAAGAGAGAGAGATAGAAAGAGGGGAGGAGAGAAAGAGAGAGAGATAGAAAGAGGAGAGAGAGAGAGATAGAAAGAGAGAGAGACATTTCTCCCGTCTCTACGCACCCGCGAATCTACGCCGCGGGGAACACGCGAGACGGGAGGTAAAGGGGTGAGGGGAGGGAGGACTTCCGGATAAGTATTCTGAACCAATCATACAACCCGTCCCCCGAGACCACCGTCTCCTCTGGATCATCAGGGGGGGGGAGGGGGGGAATCCCTGGAACACGCGAGACTACGGCGCGGGAGGGGAGGGAAAGGGGGGAGGAGTGGGGGGATACACACACACACTTACACTTTTCCCCTACCTGTTCTCATACAACCCGTCCCCTCGCGACCACCGTCTCCTCTGGTGACTCAGGATCAGCCCCCCCTCATCTGCCTCACACCACCTCCCCCCTCCCCCCCCACCTTCCCTATGTCCTGAAAATCCTATGCAGCTATAAGCTAAGCCATAAGAATACCTCATCCCCCACTTCCTGTGCCCTGAAAACCCTAACACCGTGTTACTTATAAATACAATCACTAAAAAGCTCGGATTTTAGGCACACATAATAGTTATGGTTTTTTTTCTTTTTTTGCATCAAACCTGAGACTCCTGCAAGAGAAAAAATAATTATCGTTCATGAATATATATTTAAAGTGTAGGTAAGAAATTAAACAATATTTTTAAAACAAGAATTTCGGATTTTAGGCACACTTAGCAGTAAATGTTTTCTTGCATCGAACCCATATATATTCATAGGCGACTATCATAAATATATATATATATATTTATTTATATTTGAAGTGTAGTTAAGAAATTAGCCAAGATATTAAAGAATATTTGTCAGATAGTGAATTAAACTGGAACTACCTCCCCCGCTGGTAGATTGCTATATTAAGAGTACAACTTAAACCCTATAAACATTAGCACCGGTTTTCCGCTCTGATAGTTTTGCTTAAAAAAAAAAATTCTCAGGGAGGTTTATTTGTCAATCGTGACACCGAGCCACAGTTAGTGTATCCAATGGGACAACTGTGTGTGTGTGTGTGTGTGTGTGTGTGTAGATTTTCTCTGAATTCTACCTTCATTAGTCGTGTAAACCAATCATACAAATATTAAGATGTGTTATCGGACACTTTTTTAATTAGATGCTTTGGACTAGATTCAATTTAGAGAATACTTCAAATGATATTATATAATATATATATATCATATATAATATATATATAATATATGATATATATATATATTATATATATCATACCAGAACACATGGTAATTGAACCAGACAGATAATGTCCGATAATCGGTTAGCTCAAACATGGTTTATGAATAGATTAAGCAAACGTTATTCAATGCACATAGATTTATAGACGGAATTAAAAAATTGCAGTGTTTATATCAGTCACAAATTTAACCCAAACAAATAAACGTCCAACTTGAATTAAATAGCTGAATGTATCATATAATGCCCGATAATCGGTTAGATCTAAATTTTGAATCAAATTTGGTTTATGAATAGATTACACAAATGTTAGCTTTTAGAGAGTCAGAATTTAATCCAGGCAAATACACATCTAATTTAAAATTAAATTGCTCTCTTTTTAAGCTATGTAACAAAATGGCTTAATACAAACAGAAGAGAATTGAAATACCTGATGTGTATGTTGTTGAATGTTCCATCGTCTTTATTAGTCACTCGTTCCGTAGCTAATTTTCACGTGAAGAAGAATACAGGCCTGCTCTAAAATTACCCCTTATATATACATATATGAACCAAAACCCCTTTCACCAGAGAACCATTGATTGGTCCTTTCTAATTTAGATCGAAATAGAATCGGGAAAATACTAATGGTCTCATTATCGATTGTGTAATATTAATTTTAAGCCACGTTTATTGTTTTAAATTGGCTCGATACAATTGAAATTTAAAAAAAAACCGTAACGATACATATTATAGCGTAATGTATTTTTATATATTAAACATTAAACTATTATATTAGGTGATCATTAATTATGGTAGTCTAGAAAATAATTATTTAATATACAGCCAATCTGCTTATGAGTCATAAATTTATAAAGGAATAAGAACATTACAACATTGCATCGGTGCTCACATGGTCTAAGATGTCACTAGACGGCCAATGACAAAGTGATCGAAGTTTGAATCAAACGCGGGTACACATTCTACCTGGCCTTAAAAAATCTATTCGACAGGTAAAGCCCCTTCAAAAATGTTAGGGGTGCAGGAAATACAGCCGTTCTAACAGACATCAGTTGTGCTAAAGACATTGAGATTCGAATACCAGTGTGCGCGCCATCTAAATTTGTATACTTGCATCGATGGGCGCACGGTCTAAGGCGTCACTAGACGACCGATGACAAAGGGATTGACGTTTGAAGCAAATTCGGGGTACACATTCTACCTGGTATAGAAAAATCTGGTCAGCCAGCAAATCCACACTTTTTTTTATTGGTATGCCCCCGGTCGATGGTCGCGGAGTCTTAAGACGTCACTGACGGGGGAGCGACTTTTGAGACCGTGTATCTAAGATTGACTTTGCAGGTCCCGTTATCAACCAGCCACCTTCTAGCTGCCGATGAGAATGTAAGTGTCGGGTAGACACTCTGCTATGTCTGTTCATGCAAATGTGGGTTCATTTTGTCGCAGAAAAAATAAGTTTGGATAGCAAGTGCGGGTACACAAGGACGACATTATCTGTGCTAGCCCTCGGGTTGAGGGTACCCCATGGCGCAGAATGAAAAAGTTTGGTTTAGTAAAATGCTGGTGCACTTCCCTATCCTATGATGATAAAGCGTAGCTATGCTAGAAAATCAGGTCGACCAGCAAAACCGCCCCTTTTTTTCTCACTCTTGCAAATGTTGTGTGCATTGAGTGATATGCCCCAGGTCGATGGTCGCGTTGTCTAAGGAGTCTATGACGGGGGAGTGGCGTTTGAGACCGTGTATTTAACTCTGGAGCATTGGACGGACGCACACTTACTTGATTATTACTTCTTTAATTCTAGACAATTTGAAACTATCTGGTAAATACTCTTTAAAATGAGTACCGCTGCAACTAGAAATAAAATTAGTACCGCTACAGCTAGCAATAGATAGTTTGCCGCTAGAATATGATCTCTCACGCAAATCAGCACTTATTTCATTCTTGCATGATGAGCATAGTACGAGTGGGAGCTAAATACAGCTCATTTCAAGCCCCCACTGTTACTTTTTCGATAACAGATAGCGTGACAATCTCGAAATCATCAGGGGGAAAGACAGAACTCTATATTGCATATGATAATTATTTTTTGTTGGACCAAAGGTCCCGGGTTTGAATCCCGTGTTAATGACTGTGTAATCATAAATAAAAAACTTTCGGTACTAATAATTATATCGCTTTTTTTTCATCCGAGAGACAGAACTTTATATTTGTTGATGTGCCAAAAGTCCCGGGTTCGAATACCGTGTCAATGACAGTATACTTTTCATAGCGTGAGCTAAAAAAACTTTCGGTACTAATAATTATATCGCTTTTAACAAGAGAGACAGAAGTTTATTTTATGTTGTTGTTTCAAAGTCCCGGGTTCGAATCTCGTGTCAATGACCGAGTATAATTTTCATCGCATGAGTTGAAACACAACAAGTTTATATGGCTTGGGGCACATTCAGAGTATTTTGACACCCGTAGCTATGGCGGGTGGAGGTCGTGGGTTCTAATCTCGCTTGGGTGATTTTCTACTCTCCAGATGGATTTAGGACACGCTGCTAAAAATGTGTCGAGGTCGGGGTTTGCTAGATACCCTTCAACAATCTTAGTGCAGGGGTTCGAGGTTTGAATCTCTTTCTGTCACGAAAACGCTTTGTTGGTGGCTAAGTAATAGCTTTGGCTACCACATTTGATGAGCTCAAGAGGTCGATTGCCAGATAACGGGACAATGCAGAGTTAACGAGTCGGCAATGCGGTCGATGCTATTAACAACATGGCCTACGGTTAAAACCAGATGCTGAAATTTGATTTTTCCGAGTTCATGAACTTTGGGGTTGGTGGCGGGGGAAAAAGAGAAAGGAAGTAGAAGAGGGGGCTTGACGAGCTGCGGGGGAAGTGAAAGGCAGTCCAGGGACAGGGAGCAGTTGTGCATTCTACACAAGACAGCCATAGCGAGAGGTTCGTGCAGTGCCTCATACCGAAACGTCACGGACTGTATGCTTCCCAATAAATAAATAAAATACTCCAACACCTCAATCCTATCCAATAATTAATTAGCAATAATCAATTAACAATAATTAATAATTAATCATCAAGAACCAATATAAATTAGGGGTTGTAGGGGAGGGGGAGGTAGGGGAGGAAATTTCGTAATCATCAATTGGGAAAAGTGGTCAGGGGGGGAGGGAGGCGGGAGGGGAGAGGGAAAACCAACAGCCAATCAGAGAGCGAGGGCCGTGGTCACGTGACCAATTTCAACCAATAGGAAAGTAGGTCAAACTGTGTTGACATTATTTAGTTCTTGACTATGATGAGACATATGTAGTTGTTGTTTTGTTTCTAGCCTCTTGTGTTGTTGCGCATGCGCGTTGTTGTTCTTTTTAGTTTCAGTTGCGTTTAACAGACTTGTAAATGTTTGTCGTGTCTTTGTTGTATCCAAGGTGATTGATTTCGGTAGTTATTAGACAAAAGTCAAACAGTGGTGTATTCTCTTTTAATGGCTGATGAAATGAATAATGGTACGGTGAAGCGGTATTTGAACAGTAATAATTCAACAGGTTATGGGCCCAGTCACGCTTCCTCTGCGCCGCCATTATATCGAAGTGTAAGTGGAGAAACTTTTGTTCGTGTCGTCGCTACACATTTTGTTGCTCGTGTTGACGTTACGGTTTGTTCTTGTCGACGGTACGGTTTGTTCGTGTCGACGGTACGGTTTGTTCGTGTCGTTTGTATGTTTTGCTCGTGACGTCGGCAGGTGTATATTGCGTCCAGTATATTTTCTTTTCTCTGCTTGTAGCAATGACGGAAAAGGACACATACGATCTCACAAAATTCGACGGCACAAATTTCGCATTGTGGAAATTTAGTGTGTCGTTCTTACTTGATGCTCAAGATTTGGTAGAATTTGTGGAAGGGACAGATACAGAGCCCGACAAAGCAGCAAAACTCGACGCGTGGAAAGTATGGAAAAAATGTGAGTCAAAAACAGCAGTGATCTTATTGAGTTCAGTGGATCGGACATTTCATGTGAATTTAATAAACTGTAGGACACCGAAAGAGATCTGGGATAAACTACATTCTTTGTATGGAGACACAAGTGAAGATGCGAAACAAGATTGTTAGCAACAATTTTACGATTTTCGGATCAAGAATGGCGTGCCTGTCGCAACACAGCTAGAAAAATTTGAAACCATCTGTAAGAAGCTTGATGATGCATGTGAAAAACCATCTGATTCAGCCGTTATGTCTAAACTGCTGAACAGTTTGCCATCTAGATTCTCGGCATTTACCATGGCATGGGAGTGCACCGCAAAAGATGAGCGAAAAAAGGAGAATTTAATCGCGAGGATAATTCGTGAGGACAAAAGATTGACATCAATGGAAGAGGAGTCTTCATCACTTGCGCTGCAAGTAAAAGCCCTGCAGCTAAAACTAGATGAACAAGAAAAAATGTCATCCAATTACCAGAAGGTTAATGATTCCAAAGACAAGCGGAAGAAAAATTCCAAGAGTATTGAAGAGTTGAAAAGAAAACATCCTTGTAAGTACTGCAACGAGCTTGGTCACTGGTATCGTGAATGTGTAAAGCGAATGGCAGATGAAGGAAAAGGAAGAAAAATGAGTGATGATTCTGCATCTGCATATGTGTGTGACACTTCAGCTTTCTTCTCAGAAACAACAGATGAGGACAAATCTGTGTGGTTGGCAGACTCGGGTGCAAGCCTCCATATGACTTTCCGCCGCGATTTTTTCAGTGAACTCAGACCGGTTGGTAAGATAAAGTTAGTTCAAATTGCAAGCGACATGATGTTACCTGTAGCAGGTATTGGCACAATATATATTCTTGCAGAAGTGCATGGAAAGAAGGTCAACCGAAAATTGACCAATGTGCTTTTAGTTCCGGATTTGAAACGAAATTTATTTTCAGTGGGAGCGATCAATGACAAAAATTTCTCATTCCATAGTTACCATAATCACTGCGAGGTCCGAGAAAGAAGTGGGGCCTTATCAGCAAAAGGGGTGCGTCATGGATCGCTGTTCCGAATGCTTTTTGAGGTACAAGTTTCTTCAAAGTGTAATGTTGCAGAAGTTAACTCCCTGAAGCTGTGGCACAAAAGGTTGGGTCACATTAATGTCAGTTCAATTAATGCAACGGAAAAATTTGACGCAGCTAATAGTTTAGTAATCAAAGACAAATCCAATTTTTTCTGTGAAGCGTGTACTATGGGAAAGCATGCTCGCAAACCACATCCATCTAGCAAGAGACCAAAAGCTAATAATCACGGTGAAAAGATTCATTCGGATGTCTGCGGTCCAGTTAATATAGTCACCAGGTGGTTCAAAGTATTTTTTATTGTGTAAGGATGAATACTCAGGATACCGCTCTGTATTTTTCATGCATCACAAACATGGAGTGTTTGCAAAGTTCAAAGATTATGAAGCTTTTGTGACAAAGCAGACCGGCAACAACATAAAAATTCTACATACAGACAATGGCAGAGAGTACCTGTCAAATGAATTCAATGCTTTTCTGAAAAACAGAGGAATTGTTCATGAGCTGTCAACACCGTATGTTCATGAGCAGAATGGTCGGGCTGAGCGTGAAATGCGTACCCTTTGTGAAAGTGCCAGATCTATGTTACTTGCCAGAAACCTTCCAGAAGAATTATGGGCTGAAGCTGTTCAAACAGCTGTGTATGTTTTAAATCGAACCCTCTCAAAATAATCTGACGGAATGACTTCCTATGAGAGATGGTTTAATGAAAAGCCAGAAATAAAACATTTGCGAGTATTTGGTTGTGATGCATACATGCATATACCCAAGGAGACACGTAAGAAGTTTGATCCAAAGAGCAAGAAAATGATTTTTGTTGGCTATCAGGGAGAGTCAAGGAATTATCGACTATGGGATCCTAAGACTCGAAAAATACATGTCAGCTGTGAGGTAATCTTCAATGAGAGAGTTGAAATGGCAGAGCAAGGTTTTCATAAAAAAGAGGGGAAACTTGATTTTGGTTATGAAAATCAACCATACACAGAAAATGATGTAAACCCACTACCAGTAGCTCAGGTGGAACTTGACTTTGATCATCAAGGTCAATCAGACTTAGAAGCAGCAGTGGAGCTAAGACCAGTAGTCCAGCAGCAAGTAGATGAACGAGTAGAACCACAATTGGAAGAGATTCAACTAGCATCAGGTCCAGGAAGACAACTTCGTGATCGAGACCAGCTGAGCAGACCAAGTCGCTACAATGATTCTGCGCTAGTTGTGGATACTGTGCCTACTACTTTTGAAGAGGCTGTCATGAGTGCTGAAGCTAAAAAGTGGTTACTCGCTATGAATGACGAAATGAGTGCGCTTCAACAAAACGAAACGTGGGAACTTGTGAAACTCCCAGAAAGGAAGCATATGATCGGTTGTAAGTGGGTGTTTAATGAGAAATCAAATCCAAGTGGGGGTCTTAGATACAAGGCCAGACTTGTTGCAAAGGGGTTTGCTTAGCGAGAAGGTGTCGATTATTTTGAGACTTTTGCGCCTGTAGTTCGTTATGAATCAATTCGATTGCTTCTAGCCATTGTAGTGGGAGAAGATCTTGAAATTGCCCAATTTGATGTGAAAACTGCTTTCCTCTATGGTGAATTGAAAGAAGAGATCTATATGCAGCAACCTCCCGGATTTGAAGACAAAGCACACCCTGAAGCAGTATGTAGACT
This sequence comes from Timema cristinae, assembly GCA_039000515.1. Taxonomy (NCBI): domain Eukaryota; kingdom Metazoa; phylum Arthropoda; class Insecta; order Phasmatodea; family Timematidae; genus Timema; species Timema cristinae. The sequence continues at coordinate 44,418 of JBCFYV010001353.1, read as the reverse complement.
GCAAAGGAGCCTGTATGGACTCAAGCAATCGCCACGTTACTGGAACATAAAATTCGTGAAATTTTTAGAAAAATTTGTTTTCTAACAAACTGAGTGTGACCATTGCGTGTTTGCTGGCAAGGTCAAAGGAGCAACTGTATACTTAGCTCTCTATGTTGATGATGGACTTTTGATGCCAGCTTCTCAAGAAGCAATTGATGAAGTTCTGCAAAATTTGGAACAGTGTTTTCAGATCACAATTGGTGACGTTAAGCATTTCATCGGCCTTGAAATTGAACTAAATCGGGAAAAACGCACTATAAAAATTAGTCAGAGTGCATAAATCCAGAAAATTCTACGAAGGTTCTGCATGGAAGATGCAAAGCCGTCAACTGTTCCAGCTGAACCTGGCTTACACTTAAGCCAATGGCAGAGTTCAAGAGGTGAAGAAGAAAAGAAGAAACTGCAATATGTGCCATACCGTGAGGCAATTGGTTCTCTTCTTTTCGCTGCAAAAGTCAGTCGCCCTGATATTGAATATGCAGTTAATCAAGCCAGTCAATTTTTAACTAACTATGGGCAAGATCACTGGCAGGCGGTTAAGAAGATTCTCCGTTATTTAAGGGGGACAATGGATTATGGGATTGTTTACGGAGACAGTGGGAGTAACGCCACACTGAGAGGTTTTACAGATGCAGATTATGCTGGTAATGTAGATACCCGAAAAATCAACTAGCGGATTTGTATTTTTGTTTAATGGGGGTGCTATCTCTTGGTCCTCTGAGAGACAAAGAGTAGTAGCACTTTCAACAACAGAGGCTGAGTACATTGCATTGTCTAATGGAACAAAGGACGCTATATGGCTACATAGAATTATTTGTGAATTGGGTTTGAAATGTGATAAGGTCCCAATGTACGTAGATAACCAATCAGCAATTAAATTGACGAATAATCCTGAGTACCACCGAAAAACTAAGCATATTGATGTTCGTTTCCACTTTGTACGGGATGTCTATGAACGTGGTGACATTGATATAAGGTACATTGAATCCAAAGAACAACTTGCAGATGCTCTTACAAAGCCTCTGCCAAAGCATCAGTTTAATTACTTGCGAAGCAAGGTTGGTTTGAGAGACAGCTCTAAATAAGTGGGAGTGTTGACATTATTTAGTTCTTGACTATGATGAGACATATGTAGTTGTTGTTTTGTTTCTAGCCTCTTGTGTTGTTGCGCATGCGCGTTGTTGTTCTTTTTAGTTTCAGTTGCGTTTAACAGACTTGTAAATGTTTGTCGTGTCTTTGTTGTATCCAAGGTGATTGATTTCGGTAGTTATTAGACAAAAGTCAAACAGTGGTGTATTCTCTTTTAATGGCTGATGAAATGAATAACGGTACGGTGAAGCGGTAAAAGCTGGTATACTTGTATTTGAACAGTAATAATTCAACAAACTGGGCTGATGGGCCAACGGGATACACCCATCTATCTCAATTAAGAAAAACTTTTACAAAGAGTGGAAAATAAAACCTCATTATAGTCCTTTCATTAGAATTTTTTTTTTTCAAAGCATTCCAATTGGTATATGTTAATTTTAATATTATCCTCATGTCTTTTAAGGTTTTTATAACATATTCTGAAAAATCTACTGTGATTGTCCAAGTAGTTTACGAGAAAGGGTGAGCTATGTTTTAGGATTTTCGAGTATTTAATCGCGGTAGATCTGATACCGCTTGGATGTACCCTGCAATAACTTAAAATGTGTCCATCTTGCGCGCCTGTGTCGTGATTTCAAAATGTCGTCTGCACTTTTCACGGAGTATACCCAAAGCTGGGAGAGTAATTTTAACTTATATTAGTGCAAATTACCTGCAATAACAATACAATTTAATCAGTTTACAATGTTATTTTTACCGCAATAGTGTTTCAAAGAAAAAGCCGTTCTTATCAGCTAGTGCCGATTTGGTGGTTGTATGTTCTTACACGTCACACTCATATTGGAATGGCTTGCTAATCCTGATCGAGTCTACTGAGTGTAATTTTTCTTACATGGTTTCCAACTATTCATAAACTCTAAAGTGAGTATACTTCCTCTAAAATTCTATCTTCCTCATATTCCACCAGAGTAATTAATATATGGGAATAACCCGAACGGCTACTTATCTAACCCCACACAGCGTGCTATCAATGGAAGTCCCGTGTTCGGATACTGACCGGTTCAATATACGCCTTGATCTTTCGTTATAGGTCTGCTCGTGTGTTAGTTATTAAAGTATTAGATTATATTGTCTTGTATTTGGACGATAGACCCGTGTTCTACGAACAGGTTATGTTGTTATGACGTATACAATAATTATGTTGCTATGACATGTAAACAAATATTGCATTTATTAGTTTAGTGATTTACTTCAATTGTCGTTAACATCTTACTATTGCCTGCATGATAAAAACCCAATTGGAGGTGGTAATTACCACACATCCTTATCTCCTTATCTCGTGACTGTCAAACCACAAGGTGGAGTGATCAATTTATTCGTACTGCTAGAATGCAAAAAAGCTAATCAGAATTATTAATTTACATTATTACTATTTGACTGAGAAAATGCAAATGCCGCTTCTGACTTGAGTGGCGGGGTTGCTTTCCTTGAAGATGTGTCCACCAATAAGAGCTCATTCCGAATTTGATTTATTAAAAATATATATAACTATGCCAAGGTTAGCTTCTCACCGTGAAATAGCGTCACTGGAGATGGTGGGAAGACTTTCTAAGCCAGTTCTTTCATGACGTTCGTATTTTTTATGTGAGGATAATAATCAACAAATTAATAAACACATCGTTCCCTTGTAACGATATCCTGTTGGTAGAACGTCATTTTCTGGGGAAGGGAGGTATATACATTTTGGAGGGATCACTAACAAATACGTTACGTTACACTAAGTATTGGTGGGGAAAATATATAGTGCCGATAATTTATTTGTAGCCTTCATATTATAAAGTCCAAGGCGTCACGCTTACAATAGCCTGGACTGTCAATCACGGGGAGACTGCACTTCAATTCCTGGTCAGATGCACTGAGGGTGGTTTTCCATAAATATTTTCCAACTATCTCTCCACGCAAATACGTATACACTTTCTATAACTTAAATATTCCTCATCCCTAGAACACTAGCGTAATTCGTTCATATGAGTATAATCCAAACGGGTAGTAAGATCCGGTGACTAAAAAACAAACTACACACGATATAATATGCTATATAGACCCTTAGTATATCCTAGCGACTAAGATTAAGAAAATAGTAAGTCTGAATTAGTAAGAAATACTCGTTTATGGTTATGATGTGCATTGTATCCAAATTTTATATTTAAACTATAAAGCAACAAACTTAATTGAAACATTTGTATTTAGTCCATAATATTATCAATTTCAAATTGCATTTATTTATTTTACAAATCTGGGACAAACTCAATCCAAGACATAAGTTATATTTCAGGAAATTGTTCGCGAATGTTCACGGTACCGTTACTTAGGCTACTTTACAACATCACTCCTAAACCGGCTAGTGAGTGTAAAACTAGATGGGACCGTACAGGAAAGATTGAACAGTAAAGGAAGAAGAGACGGTACAAGGGGGCAATATAATATGTACAGTACAGTACTGGACTAGAAAGTTAAAATAACATTTGCCACTGGAGTGTACTTTACCAGATCTACTCTCATGTATCCATTCGCCAAATCATATGATCTGCAAGCCCATGTGTTTTGCTGCTATCACTCTTGGCAAGGACAAGTTTCACAACAAACCCATTTCGGTGGCCGCATGGTCTAAGGTGCTAGTCTTGTAATAAACTAGACTGCCGATGACGGGGAGATCATGGTACAATCAAAGTTGGGTTTAATGAGTTTTTTTTCCTAAATGGTTTCACACTCCCTCTTTCCACGTAAATGTGGGCACACTTTATCTAAATTTAACCTTTCTCATCCCTAACGCATGTTTCCTTTTTGTGGCAGCGGCATCTGTGGTTCACTTAAAAATGTTTTACAAACGAGAGCCTTTATAAGGTTGCGTGCGTATAACCCGAACGGGTAGTAAGACGCGGTGCTAATAATAATAATAATAATAATAATAATAATAATAATAATAAAAGGCTGCGTTCACTTCATAAATGAAGATGATGAACCAGACGAAACGAGGGTGGTTGATTAGGTTCGGTTGTGTCTATACACGTCCGTTAAAAAATGAATCGTGTTATTTCTTAGTTATTATTTTGTAAGGTTTTTATTTAAGTTATAAAAACACATTTATTTTGGCGGTCAGTTATAAGAAGATACAAGTATAAATATAGTATTCTTTTAATTGATTATTTCATGCACTATAATATCTCTTGTTGCTACAAACGTGAAACTAAATAAATCATAGTTTCATTAATATATTTAGTTATTTTAATACGTTAAGAAAAAGTCAACCATATTAACACTTTGATTGATAATACAGTATTTCTAGTAACATTATAATTAGTTCCATATAGGTTAACATTAACGACTTTCAAACAATGTTTAAAATAACAATATCAACTACCACCACTCCAGTGGCGAATGGACTGTACTTCCATCAAGTTGAGAGGGGCAAGGAGAATAAAAAAATAACGCGATGAGGATATGTGGGAATTTCCCGCCAGTTTTTCCTCGTGAACTAATTCCTTAAGTAAGAATACCTTAACTTATGTATCTGTACTGCCCACCCCTCATCCACTTGAGTTATAAGCATATACATTTTATTTGAGTATTCTAGTGTAGTAGGTATGAAGAAGGTAGAATTTAGAAATATATACCTGTATTTTCCCGGATAATGAGTGGGAAACCATATAGGAAAAAACACCCAACCAGGATTTAAAGTCTGATCTCCTTATCACCAAAAAACCAGACTAAAGGAGCTTGGCATCAAAGACAATGTGCCCACAGGCACGGCCTTATTTTTACTTCCTTGTAAGTGTGAATTTTAACACGCAGTCATCCGCATCTGCACAAGGACGTATACCGGGATCACGATCAACTTAACGTAAAGGATCTCCTCGTGGATTTGAATGGAAGCGATCACGAAACAGTTAACAGTAGTGTTCTGGACCCATGGCCCCAATTTGACCTTTGACTTTTGACCCCAATTTGTGTGACGTAATCATTGCGTGTTATATTGCAACATCCTGTTTGAGTACCGTGACCTACTTTCCTCTGATTGGCTGCTATAAATAGCCTCCTTCCCCACCAATTTTGACCTGCTTTCCACATCCGCCTCCCACATTGGTTCCTCTGTCACAAGGCTCAGCCTTCCCCCCCCCAAACTGGCGCCAGTATGTCGGCCCGACAAGACAAGAATAGATATTGAGGTCATTGCCTCGGGCATCTGGTTTTCCCTGTTGCCAATATGTCGGCCCGACAAGACAAGAATAGATATCGAGGTCATTGCCCGGGGCAACCGGGTTTTTCCCTGGCGCCAGTATGTCGGGCAGAGAAGACAAGAAAAGATATTGAGGTCATTGCCCCGGGCAAGGGGGGTTTTCCCTGGCGTCAGCTTGACGGAGGGCTTGGCACGAAACTTGCGCTATGGCTGACAAGCCTAGAATGAACATCGGCTCTTCTGTCACAAGGCTCTGTCCCGGAACAAGCAGCATGAACCTTGCGCTATGGTGCTTTGTGGTAATTTGTTCCAGAGATCCCCCTCCTCCTTCGCCACCCTGACGCCAGACTGCCGGGGTGACAAGTGACCTCGATAACCTTGGGTTTTCCCAATGACGTAATCATCGCAACCCTGGCGCCAGGTTGGCGGGCAGACAAGTTGGGACAAGAATAGATCGTGACCTCGGCAACCTGGGTTTTTCCTATGAAGTAATCATTGCGTGTTATGTCGCAACTCTAGCATCTCTAATTATGCACAATCAGGGGCCTCGGAATCCACAATTAGGGGCCACTACCCCCGTCACAAGTCTACTAAAATTGGTTGTTTGGTAGCGTCTGTCGAAATGCCTGGATGTAGAAATGTACCTCCATCCGCAGCTCTCGGACCGGACAACTTGGTTTTTTTTCTATGCCGTAATCATTGCGTGTTATGTCGCAACTCTAGGTTAGAACATGCTCATGGAGAAAGCAAAGGTGGATCCTTTCAGAGAGGCTTGTACGATAGCTGGAGCGGCCATGTTGGTTTACCGCCGAAGTCATCTTAAGGAGAATACTATCGGTATTATCCCTAAAGGTGGCTATCGGTGCGCAGACCAACAGTCGCACGTCGCTGTACAATGGCTCTGCTGGGAGGCCCATCAACGCGGTGTCTCTATTCTTCATGCGGGTAACGGCCGTGAGGAATATGTGTTAGGGCGACGTGTAGACGGTGTTGTTAAAGCTGGAAATACCACCACCGTCTTCCAGTTCTGGGGCTGTTATTGGCACGGGTGCCCTCTCTGTTACCCTGACAGGACCACCCCCGTCAAAAATAGTCCCCACGAGACCATGGAGACGCGTTATGAAGCGACCATGGCTTGTTTGGAAAAGTTTAAGAATGCCGGCTACACGGTCGTAGAGATGTGGGAATGCATGTTTAATGCGATGAAACGCACAGACAAGGACTTGCAGCAATTTGTACTCCGGCACGAGGTGTATACCAAGGAACCTCTCAGTCCCAGGGATGCATTATTTGGCGGGCGTACAAATTGTATCAAGCTCTTCCACGAAACAGATCTTTCTTGTGGGGAGAAGATCAAGTACTTGGATGTGTGTTCATTGTATCCATACGTTTGCAAGTACAAAAAATACCCAGTCGGCCACCCCAAAATTCACTTGGAACCAAATTGTCCGTCTATAGATCAAGTAGAAGGCATAGCCAAAGTTACAGTGACGCCTCCGCGAGATTTATTCATGCCCGTATTGCCTACACGGATGCACGACAAGCTAATGTTCATCTTGTGCAGGAAATGCGGGGAGGAGAAAAACCAAGGCGCGTATCAGCACAACAACAAAAAAGATCGCTGGTTGACAGGCGTCTGGGTGATTGACGAGATCCGGAAAGCCGTTGAGAAAGGCTACACCGTTGAAGCAGTGCACGAAGTGTGGGAGTACAATGTATCTGTTTATGGCCGTCAGACGCGTTCTGGCGGCCTGTTTCATGGGTACATTGATACTTTTTTGAAAATTAAACAAGAAGCCAGCGGATGGCCAGAGTGGTGTACCTCACAGGAGGAAAAGTTAGCATACATTCAAAATTATGAGGAAAGGGAAGGGGTAAAACTCGATTTCGGCTCTGTTTGTAAAAACCCTGGTCTCCGCACTCTGGCTAAACTTTTTTTAAATTCACTTTGGGGAAAGTTTGGGTAAAGACCCGATTTACGACACGTAGCCGTTGTCAACGACTATCAGGGCGTCCACAAGTACCTGACGGATCCGTACATCACCGTGGACAGCGTCATTGATGTAAATGATGAGGTTATGTTCTTCAATTACAAGGATGCGCGTGACGCGTTGCGCCCTAACCCTAACACGAGTGTGGCGGTGGCGTGCTACACGACTGCTATGGCTAGGTTGCACTTATACAGCATCCTTGAACAATTGGGGGACCGCGTTTTATATCATGATACAGATAGCGTTCTATTCACCGAACGCCCCGGCGATTGGAGTCCGCCGACCGGAGACTTTTTAGGTGACCTCACTGATGAACTTCAGGATTACGGTCCGGGAAGCTACATTAGCGCCTTTGTATCTGGCGGTCCCAAAAATTACGCTTGCTGAGTTTGCGTTGGCGGTGATCCTGCCAAAACAAAAACGGTGTGCAAGGTTCGTGGGATCACCATAAACTATGGCAACCGGAACGATGTTAATTTTGAAGTTTTGAAAGCGATGGTCACCGAACAGGCTGCGGAAAGATACATACAGATACCGCACAAAATTGTAAGAAAAGGTCTTGCGACAGTATGTACCGTTTCGCAGACTAAATTCTACCGGCCCGTGTACACCAAACGCCGGATAACAGATGATTTTAATACGTTGCCGTTTGTGTATCAGAGTCCTTGTAAACGCGCTCGCCACGAATAAAATGTGCTCATTTAGACGGCTGAATAAACATCTTTTTTTTTTTCACTATAGAGAGTTCCACTGACATACCATTTTTCAAAGATTTGAGATTTTTTTTCATATTTTTTTCTGCATGGAAACAAGCATATTTTTTTATATTTTTTTATGCACCCGGGATACTTTTTTATATTTTTTTATTTGCCAGTACAGTCCTCGCACCTACCTGATTTTTTTCTAGTCAATTATTTATTTGTATATATTTTTATTATAATAAATTGTTTGTATATATATTTATTTTCTTTCTAGTCAAGTATAATAAACTGATTATATAATTTTTTTATTTTAAATCCATTCAAATATATATAATAAACTTTATATATATTTATTTTATTTAGTACCGAGGCCACTATTCCCCACCATATTTTAAATATTCACAGTATACTTTTCACTGTGTGTAAATAAATATTGTAAACAAAACCAGTTATGTTTATACTAATAATTAGATATTGTAAATATTCACAGTATACTTTACACTGTGTGAATACTTTTTTCATGACCAAATAAATATTGTAAAAATTGTTATGTTTGTGTTTTTACGTCTATACCCCCCGCACCTCTCTCCTATCCTATAAATACAAGCTCATATAACCTATAAGCTCAGTCACAAACATTATGGACAAGTTGAAACATCCATTTTCGGCCATCATAAGCGGCCCTTCCGGCTGTGGAAAGTCACATTTTGTAGCAGACTTTATCCGTCACTTGGACACAATGTGTGACGTTAAATTGATAAAATCACATGGTATTATGCTTTATGGCAACCGGGATTCGAACAAGACAGGACAAGTCCCCACGTCATATTCTGTAAGGGTTTGCCGGAAATGGATGACGTCTGTAATGACACTCCACAGCTGATTATCCTGGACGACCTGATGCGTGAAGCCAACGAAGTGGTCATCGATCTTTTCACCAAAGGATGCCACCATCAAAATATTAGCGTCATGTGCCTTACACAAAATATATTCCATCAGGGCAAGGGCCAAAGAGACATTTCCTTAAACGCACATTATATCGTGCTTTTTAAAAATCCCAGGGATAAAGCACAGATTCAACACTTTGCACGACAAGTCTGTCCTGAAAATTCCAGTGTTTTACAAGAGGCTTACACCGATGCTACAAGTACGCCTCACGGCTATATATTGCTAGATTTCAAACAAGGTACACCAGAATGGTTCAGATATAGAACCCGCACAAATGTCGGCTGCTGCGTGTATCTACCGCGCAAAAGCTATAAAAACACCGACACTTCCCGCTTACAGATCATTTCATAACCATGAGTCCCAAAGTGCTGAAGCAGGCCCCTCTGCTACGTGCAATGTATCGCATGATCCCGCAACAACGAGTCGCCTTGTTGAAAACGGCCGACAAGAAACTGGTTGACTCTGTTTGCGGGTGTGCCTACAACACTTTAAAAGGGCGGGTACCGCTGAAAAATGCGCAGAAGACAAAGTTACGTGCTCACAAGCAGGTGTTGCACAAGCTGGTCAAACGAGGAGAGTGCTGGAAGAAGAAGATACGACTACTCGTTCAGAAAGAAGGAGCGTTCTTTCCCTTACTTTTAGCCCCTCTAATCAGCGGGGTCCTCGGTTCCTTATTCAACAAGTAAATAATGGAACACACGAAAAAGATGATATTGGTGTCCCCGGAAACATTACACCGTTACGAGCAACACCACCAACAAACGGCTTCAGCAACAAATCTAGTGGTCTCCGAGTTGGACAAGGAAATGGAAAAAATCCTCGCTTCAAAACTTGACGACAAGTCTAAATGGACTTTATACCAAAGAGCGCTACAGCGCTATCTACACTTTAGTCAACACCCTCCGCCATCTGAAACCACCACCACCACCACCACCACCACCCCCGAAGTGTCTGTACTTCCCATTCCAACTGTACTTAATACTGTACCAGCACAGGCACGTAAAAAAGCTGAACTTTTACTAGAACATATTAAGTCCCGAGGCGGCATCTCTTGGGACTCAAACGGAGAAGTGAGTATTCAAGATACGCCTCTTCGTGGATCTAATATTGTGGATTTAGTCAACGATCTGGTCAGAGCAAGAAGACACAGCGAACCGTCAGGTTGGCGAGAGTTTCTCACGGCGCTGCAAAATATAAACGTTCCGAAAGAATGTATTGTGAACCCGAAACGTTTGGCGCCCATTAGAGATCCGACGCCCGTACCACAACCACTTACACCGTCGCAACGCCCAAAGAAGAAGAAACTGAAGAGGGTGGATGAAAACCGGTGGCTGCCGTTCAGAGCTTAATGGAACGTCTAACCGACATCTACTACGACCCTTCTCATCCTGCAGGTTTTTCAGGGGCGGCGTCGCTCATAAAGGCGTCAAAAAAAGATCCCGAAAAAGTAAGAGAATGGCTTCGTGCGCAGGACGCTTTTACCCTACACAAACCTGTGCTAAAAAAATTTCCACGCAACAAGTACGTGGTGTCAAACATTGACGATCTCTGGCAAGCCGATCTCAACGATATGAGAAGTCTCAGAAAATACAACGACGGTGCAGTATACTTGCTCGCCGTCATCGACGTGTTTAGTAAGATGGCCTGGGTGAGGACGCTTCCATCCAAGACGGGGAGCGTCGTGAGAGACGCCTTTCGGGACATTTTCAAGCAAAGCGGTCGTAAACCTCTAAGTATACAGACGGACAAGTGGACAGAGTTCACGGCACGTCTAGTCCGGAAATTTCTCAAGCAAGAAGGCGTGCATTACTACACCACTCATAATCCAGACGTGAAGGCAAGCATCGTGGAACGGTTCAATAGAACTCTGAAAGGACGCATGTGGCGCTACTTTACCAAAAATAACACGTATCGGTATGTGGACGTCCTCCATGCTCTAGTCGACGCTTACAACGGCTCCAAGCATTCCAGTATCAAGATGGCGCACGCCGACGTTTCAGAAACTAACGTGCTTCAAGTCAGAGATAATCTGTACGGCAAAAGGTGTCGAAATTCGATGCCTAAAACAAAAGTCGGTGACACGGTGCGTATTAGCAAATCCAAAATGCTGTTTGAAAATGGCTACGAAGGCAATTGGAGCGAAGAGATTTTCAAAGTCAGCAGTGTCGTGTTGAGACAACCTGTCGTCTACAGACTCACCGATCTTGACGGCGAAGAAGTGGAGGGGACGTTTTACGAACCTGAGTTGCAACGCGTACGTCTCCCTGAAACTTTTAAAGTTGATAAAATACTACGTGTCAAGGGTAAAGGCGCCAGAAAGAAAGTGTACGTGCAGTGGAAAGGTTACCCCGCCAAGTTTAATTCCTGGATTCCCGCCAGTTACGTCAGCGCACTACCATGAAGGACCAATTTTACATCACTTTGCCGAGCGACAGCTCTATGGGATATTTCCCGAAAAATACCCTCACGAATTTCACCACGCAACTTCCTTACCGTCTTACACTCGAGGGGCGGTGGGAAGTCGCTCTGGCTGAATTTCAATATCCTTGTTCTTTCATCATCATACCCGAGGGTCAAAATATTGTATGGTACAACTGGGTGGACGCTAACGGCGTGGAACAAATATTCAAGGATCATATCCCGTCTGGAAACTACAGCACTATCCACGAATTGATCAAGGCTCTAAACGAAACAGAGGCTTTTAAAGGGGATTCTGGAGTTTTATTCAAGTACACAAACCCCAACAAAAAGGTTGAAGTTATCTCTTCTTCACAAAATATACAGCTGTTAACTCTATCAAGCCAACTAAGTCTACAGCTCGGTTTAGATCCTAAGACTAATCTGATAAAAGTACCAAAGTCTCCGTACGCCGCCAACATTCTACTAGGCCTGCCCTCACAAATGTACATCTACATGGATATCGTTGAGCCTCAGCCCATGGGTGACATTGTGGCACCGCTGTTACGTATCATCGGCATCAACAACGTAAACTATCTCTACGGCATACATAAGACATTTAGCTACGACCCGTTGCACTACATACCGGTGCTTAGAAGGGAAATTGAAAGCTTGAAAATCAATATAAGAACCGACACGGGTGAACCTGTACCATTCGAGTTTGGAAAAGTGTGCGTGAAACTTCATTTTCGACGCTGCTCAACATGAACTGTCCCTACCAAAGATACTAGATCAACCAGGCTGGAACAGGAATATCTTCGATCTACCACGGTGTTCCCTATCAAAGAGGGCATGGGATAGGAAGTTTTTTCAGTGGTCTTTTCAAAAGCGTCGTACCGTTGCTGAGAAGCGGTGCTAAGGCCATCGGAAAACAGGCGCTTCATACGGGTATCGACGTGCTCTCCGACGTTGCCAACCAAAGGCGTCCTTTCAAAGAGGCCCTACGGCAACGTGTCGGCGAGGCTGGAACAAACCTGAAACGCAATGCTGAACAGAAGATCAACACGTTGATGACCGGCTCAGGCTATAAAGGGCGTCGAAAAAAGCAACGACGTCATTCTAAGGTCGTCACCCGACGAAAAAAGATCAAGAAAGGAGCTAAAGATATTTTCAGTTAAAATGTCGTTTCTACACCCCCAGTCCTGCGAGTACACCAGCAGTGAACTCGATCTCTTGTCCGTGCCACCCACTCAAACCAGTCTTGAAAGCGGGCAATGGCTCCAGTACAAACCTGTCTCTTCCTTCACCGATGATTCACCCATCGAATTTACCGTTACTGAACAAGGCGAGTTCTATATTGATCTTTCCCAGACTATGCTCTATATCAGGGCGGCCATCATGAAACCCGATGGTGGCGCTTTCACAGAGGTGGATCAGCTCGCTCCCATCAACAATTGGCTGCATTCTCTATTCACGCAGGTGGACGTGTTTTTAAACCATAAACTAGTATCACCGCCCAGCAACACGTATGCCTATAGAGCGTACATTGAGACGCTGCTCAATTACAACAGCGAAGCCAAAAGAACGCATTTGACTTGCGGTCTGTGGTTCGCAGACACCCCGGAGTCTTTGAGGAGGCTAACGCCTACAACAAGGGATTTGAGGCCCGTCGCAGTCTCACCACAAAAAGTAAGACGGTGGATCTTTTGGGGTATCTACACGGTGACGTGTTTAACCAAGAGAAATACCTTTTGAACGGCGCCAAACTCAGAGTCAGGTTGGTCCGTTCCAGAGACGTGTTTAGTCTTATGGCGATCCCTGAACTCCCTCACTTTAAGGTTCACATCGTTGAAGCTGGCCTTCTAGTGAGGCGTGTCAAAGTAGCACCTTCTATACTGTTGGCACACGCCAAAGCATTAAACGTCACTCCCGCCAAGTATCCCATCACCCGTGTGGAAGTAAAAACACTCACTATTCCTACGGGCGTGCAAGGGAAATCGCTGGACAACGTATTCACCGGCCAGTTACCCAAATGGTGCATCGTGGGATTTGTGTCAAACGCAGCGTTCAACGGAGACGCCACCAAGAACCCGTTCAACTTTCAAACCTACGGCATGAACCATTTCTCGCTGTACGTGGACGGGGAACAAGTACCGTCGAAACCGTTACAGCCTGATTTTTCAAACGGACACTATGTCATGTCCTACCACACGCTGTTTTCTGGAACGGGTATCCATTTCATGAACGAGGGTAGTGACATCACACGAGAAGCCTTCCCCAAGGGATACCATCTCATGGATTTCGATCTCACACCTAATCTGTCCGCCCACATGACGTCACATTGGAATTTGACGAGACACGGTTCTCTGAGCATTGAAGTGAGCTTCACCCGAGCTCTCGCCGAAACCGTCAACTGTATCGTGTACGGGGAGTTTGCCAACATCATCACCATTGACAAGGACAGAAACGTCGTGACCGATTATGGAAGTTAATATAAACGGCTTCCCGCCCATTACCCCCTTCATTTAAGCTATGGACGTCATTGTGGATTTCCAGAGCTTCATCGACGACAACAAAGAGTTTATCGTCAAGGAACTGAGTGTTTTATCTGTATGCGGCACATTACTTCAACATTGGGTGTTAAAACCTCCATACGCTATCGAAGAACTTTCCAGCGATGCCAGAAAGAAAGCCGACTATATAGTCAGCAATCTGCACGGTATCACCTGGGATTACGGTGATGTGGATTACAGCCTACTCGAATCCCTCATCTCACGTGCCACAGCGCGTGCAGAAACCGTCTACGTCAAGGGGTCAGAAAAGAAAAAGTTTCTAGTCAAATACACGTCTACACCCATCGTAGATCTCTACGACAGAGGTTGTTCGTCACTGAAAACACTTAAATTGGGGCGCACCATGTGCATGGCACATAGTTCTGTATGGAATTTCTGCTCTGCCTCTATCGTCTGGGGACTTCGAGACTGGTTGATTGAAGATGGACACCCACACCATAAGACGTGCCCTGAAAACAAGTCCGTGGTTCCGTTCTGTACGGTCGGGTGTTTTCCCTGCTGATCAACTACCCGCAAGAATAGCTCGACCTGCCGCTCTAGTCATCAACACCGATCCACACACCAAACCTGGGACGCATTGGGTCACCATCTTTATCGACAAGATTGGCGTGGGAGAATACTTTGACAGTTATGGTTTTCCACCGCGTATAAAGACACATCTGGCATTTATACGCAAAAACACTTTTCGCACGTCCCATATAAGCTACAACTTCAAAGCATTGCGTCAGACGTTTGTGGCCATTACTGTCTCATGTACCTTCTCTATCGCGCCCAGAACATTCCGCTGAAAACTTTCCAAAACCTATTCTCACCCACCAATCATACAGCCAACGACGCTAAGGTGGTGAGATATTACAATAGATTTTTCAAGACTGTAGCGGCATGTCGCCCTTCAAGAGGCCGTGTCCAGTTGGCGTGCGCCTATAAAAGGGGCGTCCCGGCGGTGTGCAGGCCATAACCACCGAACATCATGGAAGGTCAAGACGTTTGCGGTAGCAAAGCAAAGCCTGCGAAACAACTCGCCGTCACCAGTATTTTCAACACATTGATCCCGCTGGATGGAGTCGACGCCAAGCGAGTCATCGTCGGCATGAGTGTCAAGAACAACTTTACGCCCTATGTCTAGCTAGAAAAATGTGGAGGGAACTGCGCCGTATTTAACCGTACAGAATGGCAAGAACTGAGCACCTACAAGTCGGTCATATCAAAGTTTTTCACCAACACGCAACCTCCTCAGAAGATTAGTCTGACCAATCACGAAATCTCTCTGAGACGCATGTGCGGTGACCGTATGGTCGTCATCAACGAGAAACAAGACGCCGGAATCAAACGGGTCGCCTATCTAGCACCTAGCTGGGCGCGTCTTTGTGAGGTGTGGGACCTCATCGACGTCGCCGTTGACCGACGGGACATGTAGTCGACACCCGTCTCGCGTATTGCAACAATTTGATCGACACACTCGTCGTGGATGTATGCGACACGCTAACAGAATCGACGGATGTCATCAACCTAGAACAACCTACGGTGGAAACGCACATCAAAAACCTGGATCTTATCAGTGCTACCTACTATACACGTCAAGTCATCGGTTTGGACTATTACATGTTGGATTGTGAACTAAAAACAATTTTACTAACGCATCTAAGAGACAATGTAGAAAAACGTATGAACGAATATATGCGTCATTCCTGTAAAAATGTATAATTGTGATGTTTAATAAATAAATATATATTTGTAACATCTGTGTTTTATTTACGAGTCCCAACTTGTCTTGTCTGCCCGACAACCCGATGCCCCGGGTCAATATCTATTCTTGTCTCAACATGTCTTGTCTGCCCGCCAACCTGGTGCCAGGGAAAACCCACTGCCGGGGTCAATGACCTCAATATCTATTCTTGTCTCAACTTGTCTTGTCTGCCCGACAACCTGGCGCAAGGGAAAACCCGCTGCCCGGGTCAATATTTATTCTTGTCCCAACTTGTTTTGTCTGCCCGCCAGCCTGGCGCCAGGGTTGCGACATAACACGCAATGATTACGTCATTGGGAAAACCCAAGGTTGTTGAGGTCACGATCTATTCTTGTCTCGTGAGCCGTCAAGCTGACGCCAGGGAAAACCCTCGTTGCCCGGGTCAATGACCTCAATATCAATTCTTGTCTTGTCTGCCCGAAAACCTGACGCCAGTCTCAACTTGTCTTGTCTGCCCGCCAACCTGGCGCCAGGGTTGTGACATAACACGCAATGATAACGTCATTGGGAAAACCCAAAGTTGTTGAGGTCAAGATCTATTCTTGTCTCGTGAACCGTCAAGCTGACGCCAGGGAAAACCCCGTTACCCGAGGCAATGACCTCAATATCTATTCTTGTCTTGTCTGCCCGACATACTGGCGCCAGGGAAAAACCCTGTTGCCCGGGCAATGACCTCGATATCTATTCTTGTCTTGTCGGGCCGACATATTGGCACCAGGGAAAACCAGATGCCCGAGGCAATGACCTCAATATCTATTCTTGTCTTGTCGGGCCGACATACTGGCGCCAGGGTTGGGACATAACACGCGATGATTACGTCATAGGAAAAAAACTCAGGTTGTCCGGTCCGAGAGCTGCGGGTGGAGGAACATTTCCATGCATTTCGACAGACGCTACCAAACAACCCATTTTAGTAGACATGTGACGGGGGATAGCGGCCCCTAACCGTGGATTCCGAGGCCCTGATTGTGCATGTGTCAGCTAGAGTTGCGACATAACACGCAATAATTACGGCATAGGAAAAAATCCAGGTTGTCCGGTCCGAGAGCTGCGGGTGGAGGTACATTTCTACATCCAGGCATTTCGACATACGCTACCAAACAACCAATTTTAGTAGACTTGTGACGGGGTAGTGGCCCCTAACTGTGGATTCCGAGGCCCCTGATTGTGCATAATTAGAGATGCTAGAGTTGCGACATAACACGCAATGATTACTTAATAGGAAAAACCCAGGTTGCCGAGCTCACGATCTATTCTTGTCCCAACTTGTCTGCCCGCCAACCTGGCGCCAGGGTTGCGATGATTACGTCATTGGGAAAACCCAAGGTTATCGAGGTCACTTGTCGCCCCGGCAGTCTGGCGTCAGGGTGGCGAAGGAGGAGGGGGGATCTCTGGAACAAATTACCACAAAGCACCATAGCGCAAGGTTCATGCTGCTTGTTCCGGGACAGAGCCTTGTGACAGAAGAGCCGATGTTCATTCTAGGCTTGTCAGCCATAGCGCAAGTTTCGTGCCGAGCCCTCCGTCAAGCTGACGCCAGGGAAAACCCCCGTTGCCCGGGGCAATGACCTCAATATCTATTCTTGTCTTGTCTGCCCGACATACTGGCGCCAGGGAAAAACCCTGTTGCCCCGGGCAATGACCTCGATATCTATTCTTGTCTTGTCCGGCCGACATATTGGCAACAGGGAAAACCAGATGCCCGAGGCAATGACCTCAATATCTATTCTTGTCTTGTCGGGCCGACATACTGGCACCAGGGTTGGGGGGGAAGGCTGAACCTTGTGACAGAGGAACCAATGTGGGAGGCGGATGTGGAAAGCAGGTCAAAATTGGTGGGGGAAGGAGGCTATTTATAGCAGCCAATCAGAGGAAAGTAGGTCACGGTACTCAAACAGGATGTTGCAACATAACACGCAATGATTACGTCACATAAATTGGGGTCAAAGGTCAAAGGTCAAATTGGGGCCATGGGTCCAGAACACTATTGTTAACTTAACGTAAGAGAAGTCCTGGGAGGTCTTTTACTTTAAGTGAACGTTACTTGAAGGGTATCACGTGATCTAGCCAGCTAATCATTATGCGAGTGAAGTCAACAGGTCTATTTATTAATTCATTTGTTGGTTTTAAGACCAAGGTTTAATATTTAGCTTTAGTTCTAGTGATCGGACATTTAATTAAAATAAGGTCTAGTATCGTATCATTATAGAACGTTATAGAACAGACTTAATTTAAATATGGTAAATAAGTTAAAACCACAAAGCTTTTATTATATAAAATGGTATAATGTATTGCTTTCAAAAAAGATCCTTGTTATTAAAATATAAATCAACTAACATAATCATGATTGTAAAGGCATTAAAATGTGCTCGTTAATGCTAGTTATTATCTATTACTGTAAAAACTATAAAATATATAATTAATTTCAGAACTCGTGGTGTTATTAGGCTAAAGTAGGTTTAAGATTAAAGTAGATTTAGGATTAAACTAAAATAGGAAAGCTAAATTTATCCAAAAAGTTTAACTATAAATATCGGTGACCCGGCGGTCTAGAGGTAAGGTGTTAGACTACGGTGCTGGGGTTCCGGGGTTCAATCCTCGGTCCCGGCACAGATTTATCTGATTACCAAACCCTTTCTTCACCTCTGACAAGATGTGTATGGATCACAACTTGTAAATGTGTGGAATGCCAGGCCTCCACTGTGGTTCGGATTCCACGTTAAACTATAGGTCTTCCATTTCCTCTCACTATCACCCTAACATTACACATTACCATAAGTGCGTGTAATGCCGGGATCACGATCAACTTAACGTTAACTTAACGTAAAGGACCTCCTCGTGTGTTTAAATGGAAGCGATCACGATGCACTTAACTTAATGTTGACTTGCAGTTAACTTAAAGTAAGAGATGTCTTGGGAGGTCTTTTATTTTACTTTACGTTACTTGAAGGGTATCACGTGATCTAGCAAGCCAATCATTATGCGAGTGACGTCAACAGGGCTATTAATAATTCATTTGTTGGTATTATGACCAATGTTTACTCTTTAGCGTAAGTTTTAGTGATCAGACATTGAAACAAAATAGTTAAACTAAAATAGGGAACTAAATTTATCAAAAAAGTTTATTAATATATATTTATTATATTGATTGAAAACTGTAAACATTCACAGATCATCACTTTACAAATAGTACAAAACCACAGATCATACTCGAGAATGCATATGTTTTGCTTGAGTTGTTACGTTAAGTTAAGTGAATTGTGATCACACATAAGTTAAGTTAACTTTAAGTGAACGTTACGTTAGGTTGATCGTGATCCCGGCATAACCCGGATGGATAGTAAGACGCGGTGCTGATAATTAATTAATTAACTATAAATATCTACAATATCAGTAGAAAACAGTAAACATTCACAGGTCATAAACACTAATACAAATAGTACAAATCACAGATCAAAACACATACTCTAGAATAGAGATGTTTGGTTCGAGTTGTTACGTTAAGTTACGTGAATAGTAATAACACATCTGTTTTCTTAAGTTAAGTTAACTCTAAGTGAACGTTACGCTAAGTTAACGTTAAGATGATCGTGAACCTGGCATAAGCGTCAAACTTATCTAGTCTTTTTTACCGGTGACGGAGAGGTTGTTGGAATTTGAGTCCCACCCAGGTGTAGTGAGATGGTTTTACCATAATGCTCTGTCCACTTCCCCTTCACGTAAATTCTGGTATATTTCCTCTAAATTATACCTTATTTATCCCTATCCCATTAGTAAAGCCATGGAATGCACACAAAAAAATGTCTGACCATTTATGTTTGTTTCTAAGCCATTATTATCTGATGATCAATAGTCAGTTTGTACTATGCGATTTTATTTTATAAACATTTGATATAGCTTGAGTATGAATCAATTATTATTTAACTGTTTTGGGATGGAAAAGAAGATGAAGAATTGTGTGCGTTTTTGACATTATTATAATAATAATTAAAATGTACAAATTATATATATATATAATTTGTACATTTTAATAATAATTTTTAATAATAATTAAAATGTACAAATTATATATATATATATATATATATAATTTGTACATTTTAATTATTATTATAATAATGTCAAAAACGCACACAATTCTTCATCTTCTTTTCCATCCCAAAACAGTTAAATAATAATTGATTCATACTCAAGCTATATCAAATGTTTATAAAATAAAATCGCATAGTACAAACTGACTATTGATCATCAGATAATAATGGCTTAGAAACAAACATAAATGGTCAGACATTTTTTTGTGTGCATTCCATGGCTTTACTAATGGGATAGGGATAAATAAGGTATAATTTAGAGGAAATATACCAGAATTTACGTGAAGGGGAAGTGGACAGAGCATTATGGTAAAACCATCTCACTACACCTGGGTGGGACTCAAATTCCAACAACCTCTCCGTCACCGGTAAAAAAGACTAGATAAGTTTGACGCTTATGCCAGGTTCACGATCATCTTAACGTTAACTTAGCGTAACGTTCACTTAGAGTTAACTTAACTTAAGAAAACAGATGTGTTATTACTATTCACGTAACTTAACGTAACAACTCGAACCAAACATCTCTATTCTAGAGTATGTGTTTTGATCTGTGATTTGTACTATTTGTATTAGTGTTTATGACCTGTGAATGTTTACTGTTTTCTACTGATATTGTAGATATTTATAGTTAATTAATTAATTATCAGCACCGCGTCTTACTATCCATCCGGGTTATGCCGGGATCACGATCAACCTAACGTAACGTTCACTTAAAGTTAACTTAACTTATGTGTGATCACAATTCACTTAACTTAACGTAACAACTCAAGCAAAACATATGCATTCTCGAGTATGATCTGTGGTTTTGTACTATTTGTAAAGTGATGATCTGTGAATGTTTACAGTTTTCAATCAATATAATAAATATATATTAATAAACTTTTTTGATAAATTTAGTTCCCTATTTTAGTTTAACTATTTTGTTTCAATGTCTGATCACTAAAACTTACGCTAAAGAGTAAACATTGGTCATAATACCAACAAATGAATTATTAATAGCCCTGTTGACGTCACTCGCATAATGATTGGCTTGCTAGATCACGTGATACCCTTCAAGTAACGTAAAGTAAAATAAAAGACCTCCCAAGACATCTCTTACTTTAAGTTAACTGCAAGTCAACATTAAGTTAAGTGCATCGTGATCGCTTCCATTTAAACACACGAGGAGGTCCTTTACGTTAAGTTAACGTTAAGTTGATCGTGATCCCGGCATTACACGCACTTATGGTAATGTGTAATGTTAGGGTGATAGTGAGAGGAAATGGAAGACCTATAGTTTAACGTGGAATCCGAACCACAGTGGAGGCCTGGCATTCCACACATTTACAAGTTGTGATCCATACACATCTTGTCAGAGGTGAAGAAAGGGTTTGGTAATCAGATAAATCTGTGCCGGGACCGAGGATTGAACCCCGGAACCCCAGCACCGTAGTCTAACACCTTACCTCTAGACCGCCGGGTCACCGATATTTATAGTTAAACTTTTTGGATAAATTTAGCTTTCCTATTTTAGTTTAATCCTAAATCTACTTTAATCTTAAACCTACTTTAGCCTAATAACACCACGAGTTCTGAAATTAATTATATATTTTATAGTTTTTACAGTAATAGATATTAACTAGCATTAACGAGCACATTTTAATGCCTTTACAATCATGATTATGTTAGTTGATTTATATTTTAATAACAAGGATCTTTTTTGAAAGCAATACATTATACCATTTTATATAATAAAAGCTTTGTGGTTTTAACTTATTTACCATATTTAAATTAAGTCTGTTCTATATATATATATATATATATATATATTGATCCTATTTGTAAGTCTCCCTGGCAACGAGGGTTTTAATGATCAACAAACCAATTATAAATTTCCTTGGTAGGGAATGTTTTTGAATAAAAACAAAGATGAATAATGTGTGCGTTTTTGACATTATTATTGTTAGCTAAGGATTCAAGCGTACGGGGTATATTTTCAGTAATTTTAAGGTGTTTTGTGTGAATTAGGTTTATTTAGTTTTGTTTGTTGGTGCTTAATAAAGGGTTCTTCTTTCAATTTGCTTTATTCTTGCTTTTTAGATAGTAAATTTAAACTATTTCCTTTGGCATTAATTGCAACAATACCTACACTTTTAGAAAGCTTGCATTTGCGTCTTATATTAGTTAAGTTTTCAGTGATTTTATGGTTTTGCATGTAATTTGTGTCTAATTAGTTAAGATTTTTTATATTATAATTAAAATATTGTGTCGTTTATTGTTCATTGCAACATTGCTTCCACATAAGGGAGATACTTTTAGTGTGGTTGCATTTGTATCTTAAGGTAGGGTGCTAGTAAGCGTGAGCTTTGGGCATTAATTTTGAAGTTTTTATAGCATAAACATTTTTTGGACAAAATAAATCTAATATTTCTTCTATAGAAACATAAAAGTTTAGGTTTCTGCACATGCTAATCTCAACAGCTGTTGTTGAATATCTTTCGAAGGTGACCTGGAATTTAATTACAACTTTTTTTCTTTATTTAAAACGTTTGTAACCAAATGCCACTATGCTCATAACAGCTATTCAATAACTGTTGAGATTAGCATATGCATAAAACTAAATTCTATGTTTCTATGGAAGACATATTTGATTTATTTAGGCCAAAAAATATTTCTGTTATAAAAACTGGAAAATTAATGCCCTAAACTCGCGCTCATTAGCACCCAACCTTAATTCTAGGTATTTTTTGAGCTATATTATGGTTTGGTGTCTAAATAAGTTTAATTTAATTTTGTCTCTTTGATATTAAATTATTTAAACTATTTATTTGGTTGATCATTTCAACAATGCTTTCACGTTATGCGTTCTTGCATTTGCTTCTTAAATTTAGGTATCTTTTCATTTATTTTATGGTTTTGCATGTACTGTACATAATACGTTTATTTAGTTTTGTTTCTTTGACAATAAATTATAGATACAGCTTTTGTTGTTTATTGCAACAATGACTCCATGTAATAGATCCACTGTTAGTGTATACTAGCTTCTTAAAGTTAGGTATTTTTTGGCTATTTTATGCTTTTGCGTTTAAATTAGGTTAATTTAGTTTGTTTTTTATGTTAAATTTAAACCATTTATGTTGGTGTTAATTGGATCAATGCTTCTACGCAAGAGAGTCAATCCTCGATACAATGACAGTGAGATTAAAAAAGCCAAGAATTTTACGGCCCTCGGAATAAACCGGAATAGAGTAGTTTTGCGATAGCCGGACAAACATAACAGTGGATTCCCGTACAATCCATATATCTTCAATGCAAGCGATTTAAAAGTTTTCTCTATGAATAAGGTGTGTGTCTCATGCAGTGCTTTCAAGTGGAAGGGAGAGTTGAAAAGTTTGCTTTGCTTTTCTGGTGAAATTAGTTTGGAAGCTATAGGGTAGCTACCGGAACTCCTAAAATCACTGTTGAATGGAGTACACCCTCAATCAAAACATTTTTTCGGTGCTATGTGGTCGTACAATATTGAATTCCAAATGACATCTTTAGATGCTAATGAAATGTCGGGTGGTAATTTTTCATAGTACAAGAACAAACATATCATTTGATAGGTTCCTGGTTTCCTGTATATCAAACATCAAAGGTTTTGCAAATATTTTACCTCTAAATACGATATGCAGGCTTTGACACGAATGTTAAAATATTTCCAACATTAAAACTTAAACTTAGTAAGAGACCTGCAAACCATGTTAAACCAAATAAATACCTGTATCAATGATTTTAAATCTTTCTTACACTCCGTCCTAATAGGAATCCAGGAAAACAACAATTTAGTGATAAATGTAGATCGTAGACCAGCCACCACCCACAGAGGCAAACACAATGAACCAATCGATTATCTCTCATATTAATTTAGTTGCCGTTTCACTTAAATATCGGCAAATTGTAAATATACCGTAATGGCCCGAATATAGTATGATACCAAATATAATACGACCTGCCATTATGACATTATCAAGAGGTAAAAACTTAACAATTTTGACACACTTTTTTTAAGTGAAGGTTAAGTGAGACTGTCAGAATATATGAATCGATTATAAACAAACAATTGATATATAATACGTAGACTAGAATGGCAATTTTCCGTTAATATCGATATATCTACAATTAATTTATATATCACAAAGTGTATATCAAAACCTACGATATTCCTATCAAATTAAAATGGCCGCTCTCCTGCAATTATATTCTTTGCCGCTTTTCAATTTTTAATGTTTTATTTAACCCTTTGAATAAGACAAGTTTAGTAAAAAAAATAGAACAAAAATCGACGTAGCTAATAAAAATAAAGTTAGAAAACATTATATTTATTTTAATTCAATAGATTATCGATATATTGTTTCCAAAACTTTATCACTAATTTATGGTGCGCTAACGTGCGTAGGATCTGTTATGGTGGACGACTTGAAATGTTTGTACCGTGTGAAATGTGTTCTTCTTTCCGTAATTCAATCCACAATTTATTGAATTAATTTTGAGTTTATTTGAATTTTTAGTTTTGAAGACTTTTGTTATGTTTAATAAGTATCTATAATATTGTGAGATTAAAGTTTCAAGCGATCATTTGTTGTAATTGTCAAGTCCAATTTTCGCATTGAGGGGGGAGGGGGGGAGCAGGGTATCAGGCTCGTTAGATTTTCTCTGCAATAATAATTAGAAAAATAATGAAAAAGGAAATGTTCAAGAATCGGAATCGAGAAAAACAGGTATAGTGATATCTCTACTTATTTTAATTGTGATACTATATCAATATAATCATCTACATAATTTTCAACATATTTTAAAACAGTTTTGGTAGGATACGCATGCAAAAATAGAGGCGAAACGTTTGAAGTTTATTAGAACCAATAAAAAATATTATAAGTAGAAAATCATGTGCATCTTCAGGATAGGATGGGAAAGTGGAAAACTTGGGCCAGCTGGTGAGTCTTCCGTCCAGCTTCATAGTAGGTTCGCGGTACATGAACGAGCGCACGCAGGATGCGTTCTCTGTTACGTGATAAAATATTTACTTCTGGAACTATTCATAGCCATCACCACTAACTTCAAGTGGGAAGAAATAAAAAATAACATCTTGCTGAAAAATATTCTTACGATAAGCACGATTTAATTTCCAGAATGTTTTGTTTTAAGTTAAAAGGTTTGAGGGAATTGTTTACTAAAGGCAAGATTATAGGGGCAGTTAAGTGCTACATGTATTTAGTGGAGTGACAAAAACTAGGTTTGCCTCGTACTCATATTACTTTATGGCTCGAAGAAATAATCAAGCCAGAATAAATAGATGAGGTCATAGTATGTGCAGAGCTACAAAACCGTTAAGATCATCTACGATGTTGTAAAAAGTCATATGATTCACGTGCTCGTGGTGTTCTAAATACTTCATCGTGCATGAAGGATGTTCTCTGCAATTAAAGATATCCTAAACATTTTTTCGATATTGAGACATTTATTTTAGATAATGGCTAAGCGTCATACTGATGTCGGTCGCCAGATTTGAATGACTTCACTATACTTAGTTAGCTTGTATGGTTAATTGGTCGAAGTGGACAATCGCTGGAGAGTTCAATATTGCCTGGACTGTCATAGAGGTTTTAAGCGCTTATAAATATAGAGTCTTGCAGCAGCGGCAAGTCCATCAAATCTATTTATATACACATTACATGAACAAGGGGAGAAAACAGGCTACTTTTGGTCTCCAAAATGATCACGTCGAAGTAACGAAATATCAGTCCAATAGAGACATCAGTACTTTGGAAGCTGTTTGGCACATACTTTTGGTTCCCATCCACGAACGGTTTCATCCCACGATTCACTTTGACGTCCATTTAGATAATAAATAAAGGGTGTCATATTGTAAACGTAAGAGAACAAGCTGACAATCCAAGAAACACTTCTCTTATGGCTATTTTCAAATTGTGCCAAGATGATGAATTTTAAAAGACACTAATGTACGAAGACGTGCCCTCTTTCTACCCGTTAAATCAGCAAAGAGGTATCTTTAATCATAGAAAACCAGGTTTTCCTTTTATTTTAAGTAGCACATAATCAGAAGGGTGTACACCATGCACCCTAACCACACTTAATGCTATTATCCACGCTCTCTTCTTCGTACACTCCGTGGAACTCACGTCATTTGTAGAGATATGAGACGGAAAATTTTCAATTATTATTTGTGTGGATTAAATTCAACTGAATAAATTGGCAATAATAACAGTAATAAAAATAATAATTAGTGGTAGAGATAGTAGTAGTAATAGTAGTAGTAATAGTAGTAGTAGTATTAATAGTAGTAGTAATAGTAGTAGTAATAGTAGTAGTAATAGTAGTAGTAGGAAACACCGGCTTCAGTGGCTGCGCGGTCCAACGTGCTACTCACACAATAGACTAGACTGCCGATGACAGGAAGATTGGCGTTCGATTCAGGTGCACTAAGGGAGGTTCCCCCCTCACTCACTCTCCACACAAATGCGGGTGCAATTCCTTTAAATTCAACTTTCCTTATCCCTAACACATTAGCGTAATTAGTACATAGACGTATAACCGGAACGGTTAGTAAGACGTGGTGCTAAAAAAAAGTAATAAAGAAACGAATGAATGCGCGACTTTGTAGACATGTTATGTTCAGAAATCTTATTTACATTTTTTATCACCAATAAGTTAACTAAAATAATTTTAAGGTCGGCCCAATATTTGTCTCCTCCCCCCTATCTTCCGTGTTTCCTAACTACCCCTCCCCCACTTACTTTCCCCCTCCCCCCTTGTTACATCAAACTCGTCTCTTAACACATTATATTTTGGAGTACAATAGGCTCTAGGTGCCACCTTCACATTTCAAACCCTCCACCGCAAGCCGCCTCTGCGGATTTTTTAAATTTCTAGTCATTTGTCACTTTAAAGACGATTGGCAGTGTGGCTCACCCAACGTATCAAGCATCGTGCAAAGCTTTCCACATTTTAGAAGATAATGTACAATGGGATGACACCTTGAGAGAAGCATGTGTCAAACCTCAAAATTAAGACAACTTTTGGCTGTATTGTTTGGTTTTTAAATTTCTCATATCCTGTCGTTTTATGGTTGAAGTCTTGTAAACATTTTTCTAAGAATTTGGTGCTGGACTTCACTAGAGGTTTGCCCAAATTAGATTTAAATGCCAAACGCAATGACATAGAAAATTGCTGCCTCATATATCTTGAATATATTGTGATTTACATAAGCGGAAACACTTTCAAACATTACGGATTACCATCACCACATATCCCAGCCAAAACGCATTCAACTAGAGAATATGCTATGGAGACAAATTATAACCGATCAGAAATAGCTAATTTTGATCGAGAACGCGAACCCTAACTTGCAAAAGAACAGCATACCTTACATATGAAAGTCATATATAGCATGAATACCATGTCGGAGATAATATCTCATATATTATGTTCTTCAAGGATTCCCCAGAAGAAAATGGAAAAATGTTTTTAATTAACTTGATTTTGTCAAAGATCAGAGGTGGCAGCAAAATAACTCTAACGGTTTCATCCTCAGCAACAGTGGTGATGTTACTTCCCAAAGGAAAAACTGCCAACTCAATGTTTAAGATACACATATATCCCGACTTTAGTGATAGTCATGTTTGCAGCATCTTTATAAACAGTGACAAGGCAAAGGTGTTGAAAGACTGGCCTCTTATTATGTGGGATAAATATACGATGGCTCACACAAAAGCAGTGAAAGCCTTATATTGAACATTACAATACATACAAAAGGTTTAACTTTACTGTTTGTCGAGGACTTTTGTCACACTATATTTCTGATCACTAGAGGCATAAGAGCCGATGAGGTGAGCACTGAACACTTCCCTCAAAAGTTCAATTATTTTCTCTAGGATAAATCAACTGTCCCTTAATATAACATAAGGGCTCTCAACTGGGAAGAGTCTCATTCGTCCTAGAGTTTTAAAATCGGTTGCTTAAAGTGGGAGAAGGCACTCATACCGAGGTGAACAGTGAAGTAACACTGCTGCCTTCACTTTGTAAAACCGTTGCGATCATAGACCATATACGAATATTGATTTCGAATGTTTACCCAGACGTGAACAATATTTATGAGAAGGAAAGCTCCTGGCTTATAAACAAGCCTTCTTAACTCCCAAAAATAGTCAAGCGACTGCGATCAGAGCATCATTTTAGAAAGGGTTGAAGCGTCAGAAATCATGCATGCGTATTTACACCACCAACTTTCCAAATGATATTTTAAATTGTTTGACGGACCCTAGACATCCAACGCAAATAATAAGGCTAAAGCTATGTGCTTCTATTGTTTTTCTCCTTTGTCTTGCTTTCTCTCAATCGGTAGTTTGGCTTATTATACTTTTTTGTTTCCTATTTTAAGAGTTTCGGTGGTTGTTGGAGTCTCATTCGTCCTAGAGTTTTAAAATCGGTTGCTTAAAGTGGGAGAAGGCACTCATACCGAGGTGAA
Source organism: Timema cristinae (assembly GCA_039000515.1). Lineage (NCBI taxonomy): Eukaryota > Metazoa > Arthropoda > Insecta > Phasmatodea > Timematidae > Timema > Timema cristinae. The sequence goes on along the minus strand of JBCFYV010001353.1, from coordinate 16,096 downwards.
CAGTGAAGTAACACTGCTGCCTTCACTTTGTAAAACCGTTGCGATCATAGACCATATACGAATATTGATTTCGAATGTTTACCCAGACGTGAACAATATTTATGAGAAGGAAAACTCCTGGCTTATAAACAAGCCTTCTTAACTCCCAAAAATAGTCAAGCGACTGCGATCAGAGCATCGTTTTAGAAAGGGTTGAAGCGTCAGAAATCATGCATGCGTATTTACACCACCAACTTTCCAAATAATATTTTAAATTGTTTGACGGACCCTAGACATCCAACGCAAATAATAAGGCTAAAGCTATGTGCTTCTATTGTTTTTCTCCTTTGTCTTGCTTTCTCTCAATCGGTAGTTTGGCTTATTATACTTTTTTGTTTCCTATTTAAAGAGTTTCGGTGGTTGTTGGAGATTCGGGTGGCTTATTTAGCTTTAACTTCTTTCTCAGGGCAGGGGAGAATGATAAATTGTTGTGTGAAAAAGGGGGATAGTAGACGTGTGAAAGGGGAAGGGTGCCACAGGGCGGTGGTTAGAGGGTGGGCGAGGAGAAGGGTAGAGTCTTATGAGGGTGTAGAGGGGCATCACTTAATATATGAGTGAAATGATGGTAGAGAAGTGTAGGGGAATCGCTTTACGTGGTAGATATGAGGAGTTATGTAAGAGCGTCGTGTGACAAAGGAAGAGCGTCATGTGATAAAAGACTAGAGAGACGTGTAAGGGCGTAGTGTGACATGGATAGGAGGGTGGTGTAATGAGCAGGGTTAGAGCGATCCAGATGTGTCATGGGTGTTGGTGATGAAGGGGAAGAAGAGAATGACCCAGATGTTTAATGGGTGCTGATAAGGAGAGGGAAAGAGAGAGCGACTGGGATGGTTTATTGGTGCTGGTTGAAGAAGGGAAGAAGGACCCGAATGTTTCTTAGGGGCAGGAAGGGGAGGAAGAGTATTTAGAAAATGAGTGAAATAAAATTGACTTTGAATATTAAACTGTTGGTTAGATTCTGGTGATTTTATTCAAATTTCCAATTTGGGTGACAAACATAAAAACTTACTTTATTGTTTGGTAATACATTTACATTCTACCATATGTCTTAAGAGTAATTAGTATTATATCTAACAATTTGTAATATACCCTTGACATGTAACTTTGTTATATAGTAAAGAAAGAAAAGATTATATGTACATAACTTCATGGTTTATTCGCCTTGGTTTATCTTTGTTGTGAGTTTATTTTTCCTTTAGTTGTACTGCGCTCTCTTGGGGGTTCCGGTTCCAAGGTTCAGAAGGTAAATTTATTCTGGCCTTGCTTATTTATTTGTTGTCAAATTTTCCAAGGCCTTACGGTATTCATAAATACTATTAATTTCTTGTACTTATACTTACTTCTTCTGGGACTAGTACCTACCGGAATAACAGGGCAGGTTCAGTACCTGATGTTGTTCATAGGCGATATAACCCCTCGAATCCCAAACCTCTCCCTGTTCGTTGGCAAACATATTCAGGAAACTCAGGGATGAATATATTTGTTGGTTCCAACATTCAAACACTTAGTTATCCTTTGTTTGCGTCTTGAGCATGTCTACATCCGAGTTCTTCCTAATTCCTGTTTGTTTATGTTACAATGCTAGTCTTATTCATCTTATGATTCGTATTTTTCTTGTCTGTTCCTGTCACGTTCTCTGAATCTTATTTTTCTTTCATTTTTCATTCTGTAGATATAGTCTTCCTATTCTTTTTGTGATATTGTATTTGCAACTTTTTCAAAGAGTTTCCACAGCATGCAGTGCCGCAGTATATTGTAAACATTAAGGCCTTGTAGTGTCTCTTGCTGTTGTAATCTTAGTTCTTGTGTGTTCATACATTCCCAGATTACCTGCTCCGATGTTGCCTCCTCTCCACAGTCACATTGTACTGTATATTTTAGTCCCCTACTATAGAGACACGCAATGTGTGGCCCACGTTGAATGATATATTAAACAAGTTCTTGGGTTGGTTGCAGGTGTTTCATTACGAGTCTTTCATGTACACTTGGAAGAAGCTATTAAGTTATTCTTCTTCACACTTCCCGATCAAGCGTGCAGAACCCCAGTGTAACGCTCAGTGCATCTGCATCAATATGCTAACCTTTTGAGTCCTCCTTAACAATTCAGCAGGTTTAATTTTCTTTGGATTAGTTGCCCAATCATTGCACCATAGCCCACTATGAAAACAGGAATATATTCGTTGTACTTGATGATTGTAATCATAACGAGTTGAAAACTCCTCTGCCCTATACTTATGATTTTGCTTATTATCTTCTTATATTTTCAACACACCTGTGTCATGTGGCCATTGAAATTGCACTTCTCAACCAGAGTCACGCCCAGGAGTAGCCTCCTGGAAAAGATTGTATGTGGTCTTCGCCAGTGCCCGTTTTAGTTTCACTCTCTTACAGCAGGTGTCTGTTCCTTCCAGCACCTGGTTGTACTTAATTTTAGCTGCATTCTTGATTATACATCTACTAGATCGTTTGTGAAGGTCACCAATCTGACCCTTTCAGGGAGGGACGCCATCTCCAACAACCCAGGCTCTGGGCCCACATCACAGAATATTGATCCACTAACAGGCACTTGTTAACATCCTTTAGTCAAGACTTTACTCAGGGATATTCCCAGACATCTCAGTGTGGCTAACAGATGGCTACTCCCAACAAGACGGTGCAACTTGCCACACCTCCAAGAGGAGCATGGCAGAAATCCACATTTTTTTTTTTCCAAGACAGGATTATCTCCAAAAACCTGTGGCCACTTAGGGAACTGACACCCCCAGATTTCTTTCTATGGGAACTTTTAAAAGGAAGTGTTTATGCCAACACGCCAAGGTCGATTGAGGAATTTTAAAACACCGTCCGATGTGAAAGTGCTGCCATCAACTTCGCTACGCTACATCGCACGTTCGCCAATATAGAGCATCGGGTAAGTATGTGTCTGAACGCTGGGGGAGGGCACTTCCAGCATTTTCTATGAGACATTTTTATTTGTCATGGCCCAGGGTATGATTTACAATTCACACTATTCAAATGTGATTTTCCAAACATGGGTTATTTAAAAAAATTAGTATTCATTCCCGAGTGAATCATCTTGTATCTTCTACTATAGTAGTCCTGGAAACTATGGTACAATTGTCCAGGACATCTAATATCTTGTAATATTTAAAACAGGACTGGCCATCACAAGTTTTCAAAGGCCCCCGATGTATCAGCAAAAATTCATATCATCTATTTGGATTTAGAAACATCTTTTATATTCATGGACATACAAATCGCGTCTTCCGTGGGCCTCCCCTTCCTAAAACCACACTGTCTCTGATGCATTTCAATTGCATCTCCATGCTTTTGAAGTCTACCATATAATATCTTTACTTATTATTTAGGAAGCAGGAGTTCTTGTTCTCTCCTTTGCTCATAATGACATCTTTGCTCTGTTTCCAGATATTCATTACTATTCCTTGTACAAGGTACTTATTTATGAGCTGGGTAACATATGGAGAGTTCTACTTGGTAATATGTTATAGCACATCGACCTTTATACCATCTGGTCCAGATGCTTTATTATTTATCATGGACATAATCATCTTTATAAATATATCCTTGGCTACTGGTACCACATCTGTGTTATTTCTGTAGTTTTCCGTCATGGTGCATCTCATATTCCTAGTAGTAGTTCATATTCGTCCTTCACAGTGTCGTCGGAGAGCAATGTCTCCAATAGAAGTTTCGCGGATTCCTCCCAACTAGTCATCATGCGTCCATCTGGTTTTGCAAGGTTGAAATCGATGCTCGGGATCTTATTTTCCCTGTATATATTTTAAAGGGATCCCCCATTGATTGGTGGCTAGTTTTTAAAATCATATTTGGCCTTTTTATCTTCCCTTACTACGTCTAGAAATTTCTCGAAATGGTTATGTTTCCTTCGATGAACAATCATTAGGATGAGTCTGCTTTCCGGTTTCGCAAATCTTTGGTAAATCCTTCTCGCTTTCTTCGCATAATCACGAAGTATTTCGACACGTGGTCTCTTATTGATCTCGTTCTTTTCCCTCTGCATTGGTATAGCTATTTTTGTGGCCGCCTGCAGAGCCTGAAAAAGAGGCTTGACCTTCATAGTTACACTGTCCCAGTTTGAAATTGGCGTCGGTAATAATAATATGTTGATGTATTATTTAATGCAAGTGAAATCCTTGGCAAATGCTTGCCAAATTATTTAAGCTACAATATTTTATTATGTTTTCTTTGGAGATTTATACTATTTTGTCTACCAAAGCTTTATCTATTTAAAGTAGTAGACATTTTCTCACGTATGGCTTCTTCAACACAATTTGATGGAAAAAAATATCTTTTACTATCAATGAAGGCGTTATCGCTGGACGTGAGAATATCACAACTAACACTGCAGGAATCTAATGATCTTGATCGGTCGTGCTTTGCTCTGGCTATGTTGTAACCTCAGAAAAAGTGACAACCGTAGACTATGCCAAGCATCTGAAACAAACATGGTCTAGTATTATTATAATTAATTATTCTACAAGGCCAACGCCCATGAGAACCTCATTCAAAGGAAAAACACTATATTAAAGTAATACACAATCATTCAATAACCGGTCCTACTGGGACACAGATCAGTAGGCAGGCATGTTATCAACTGATCTATTGTGCTGGTCAATAATCTTTAATTTGATTGTACTTATAAATGATAGATACTTTAATTAATGTATTATTTTTCTAGCCTACAGTAGATCTACACATATGTTTATTAAAAATAGTTTCATGACATAGCTCTTGAATCGCTAGAAGTACAACCTCACCTTTAGACGGAGCAGTACATATTCCGTAATTACCATACCACATGCTTAGCAGCACTTTGGGATCCTTGGCTAACTAACAAAGCCCCAACGACGCTCTGTATGGTATAGGAACATCAACCATGACAGTGGAGTTGGAGGGTAGTGGGTTACCACAGAACATAATCAAGCTATCACCAGTGATTTCATCAAATTAAACAATCTAATAGGTATTATGGAAGTAATCGAACGCGTGAACAATTTAATCTACATGGTCAGTGAAGCATACAAAATGGAAATAATTATTAGCTACGGATATAAACCGTACTGTGTCCCCACTACTGGGACCATCGTGACACAATGGAACCTCTTAGGAGAACTACAAGATTAGTGGCTTCATTACAATTTTACCTTTTTATGCTGATAAACCATACAAGATAAAATTGTGTATGGCACAGCACATAACTGTGCGAAGTTGATAGCAATGTGGGTGACTCTGTTCAACCGATCATAATAGGAATAGTGAGAGTGCAACAAGCCTAGGATGGGTCCCAAGAGGCTGGAGCTCTCCAAATTGGCATGTCCCATGACGTCTGTAAAAGTTTGGTATTAACCCTCAACCCATTATTTTAATAATTGATTTGATATAAAAATTATATGAGTTTTTAATGTACCTTACTTTAGTAAAACCGGTTCCATCGTCTTAGTTTTATTTTTTTGGCCAAATGCAGTTGGAGAACCTGCCTCACTTAATAAATGACCTTACTAAAAAGTGTGAAACCTGTTCCGATGATAGAAACCTTTTCAATAGTTGGTCGAAATGAATACAGGTGGGCATTGATTTTAAGAATAACTTTTTCAATAGCCAAAGCCTAGACTTTATATAGCCTTCGATGGCTGCCACGTATTGAACAATCGACATAAAGTCGAGGCCGTTTTTGAAGGGACCTGAAGCACTACGCTTGCTTAGATCTATCTTTCTATCCTTTTTAGTGAATGTCACGTATAAAAATAACCTCAATCTTAAAAGTACAAATTTATTTCTTAAGCAAATCGTTTTAGTATTTAGGTAGTTATGTGAACAGTGGACCTCACTCCCTCCATTCATACAATACTATGTAATGTTAAGAATTATGTCATGCTCTCATCGTTATCACAATCTTAAGATTTATTTTTGGATTTCAAGATTAAATATCTCCTTGGATTTGAAGTTGATATTTGTCCATAGTAAGTAGGTTAGACAGAAAACCAATTAATATTATATTCAAAATTATATTATATTCACACAGTAGAGCAGTTGTTAGAGTGGTTTAAGCCCTGTCTCGGAATATTCGTCAAAATTAAAAAAAAAAAAAACATATGCATACGTTGTTTGGCCTAGGTTCAATGAATGTCCCTACGATATCTCGTTAACTCAGGAACGGTCGAGGGGTGAGCGCAGTGCTCACTTTCGTTTTATTTCACCAACTATTTTAGCCGGAGATTAGCTATTGACCTGTGCTGTTTTCTAGCTGTCAATCAAGATTTTACGCGTGAGTTGACATCACTGATAGAGATTAACTCCACCTTCTGTGCGTGTTATGCTAATAAACATTTAGGACTGAGTTTATAATGAGCGCAGAGCTCACCCTCGGCCGTCCGTGTGTTGAGTATTAGCTGATGAACCAAGTGTTGTTTTTTTATTTTTATTAAATTTTTCCAACTATAACATTATGTAGTGAGTATAATGAACTCTGGTCCAACGATTTATTTATTCATTCCTTTATTTTGTTTAATAAACATTATTTTGTGCCACCATTATAACATATGTTTGTATTGATATACTTTTTTATTGTCGTGTTTAACATTTTAGATTTTTCTTTTTTAAATTGTGTACTGTTTTTGTGTGTTCAAACTGAAGATATTTTATGGTATTTCAATTCAGTATTTATTCTGAGTGACTTTAAACGTTTAGTAACCTTGTCATAGGTCCAAATTAACGAGAAACCACATGATTTCAAGACTTAGCTCAGCAAGGATTCAGAACGATCTGAAGATCCGGATAAGTATCTTCATCTACCAGAGCCACATCCAGCATCAGAACATGTTCATGCTCTAGAAAGAGTAAAATGTAATTTCTGTCCAAAGAAAAACCCGCAAGACTAAGGCTAGATGCGCAACCTGCATTGTTCCTATCTGAAGGGAACACACGGTTACAATCTGCTTTCAGTGCTCTGGTCAAGGTCAAGTTAAAGATAAAGATGCAGAATGAATGAACGGACGAATGAATGAGTGAAGAAAAACATTATAATGCACTTTATCAGAAAATATGTTATTTTAGATTAAAAATATTATTTTTATTATATCTCATTTGTTTGAAATAGTCAGAATAAGAAATTAGGTTAAAGACAATCTAATGCAATAATATGTAATTTTTAAAAATAAAATATGTAGATTTATTATTATAATTATTATTCAAAAATCTTTTGTTAGATTTACAATAACATAGTATCTTTCCTTGTTGTAGATATTTTTTGTTACTGTATTTGTACATAAAAAAATATTCATGGTCTAATAAATAAAATATTTTAATGAGTTCAGTGAAAATAAAGTATAAAAACATAAAATATTATAATGAATAAAAAATAAAATGAAAAAACATGACAATCTAAATTAAAACTACACAATTAGATTGGTGGGCGCCGCGCTCACCCTCGACCGATGACGTGACACGGGGGACCTCGACCGGTCCTGGGTTAAAATTGGTCACCGCATTTTGCTGTTATTGTGGAACAAACAGATTAAATTCCAAACATTCGAGTTAAAATAGGATCTTACTTCGCTCAGTCAAAAAGGTTTTATCAAGTAGTGGCTAATAGACGTGTTTATATTCGAGCTCAGGAGTCAACCCATTCTTGAAATGCGAGTATCAAGCAGTTCAGCTTGATTGAGGAATGGGCTGACCTCAGAATCTTGACTATATATGCATTTTTAAGTATAACAACAACAAAGTATACCTTTAAGGACTTTTTCTACCTGTGACGTCACGGCCGGTCAAAATAGGATTTCCCATTTTAATGTATTTACGTTTTACTCAGAGAATTTTAGAGATATAACGTTGAAACAAAAACCATAAATAATTCTAAAATTAGTCCTACAGTGTCACATTATTACTTTTATCTTCAAGTAGTTTTTTTTAAACGTATTTTTTATAAATCATCTACAACTTAGGCTATTTAACTTGGTCACGAAAATAGTCTGTTGGCATCTTCCTGCCAGGATGTACAGTACATTAAGAAAGTCCGTGGTAGCATATTATGTCTATCAAGAATAGGAAACAATAAAAAAGTAAAATTAAAAAGCAAGTCAATGTTTTCAAGGAGCAAATATTAAAGTGAATGTGTAAACTCGTCATAGGAAGAGGGAAATGGTTATCAGCTTATAGACAAGAGCCCTCTCGGGGTGATTTTCTCAGTTTACGTCGTTAATCATAAAGACATCCAGTTATCCCAAATCTGCCGCATAAAATATATTTTATCTTTAGATTTGTACCCCAAAGTGGTTGATGCATAATAAAATTTGTGTGTATCCTATAATTTATGCATAAAATGCATAAAATCAACTTCATCCAAAATTATGTATTGAATAATTAGCTTTGAATGAGAAATATATCTAAAATATCACGTACCGTACAAGATGATTTCCCCGTACCCCAGGTTGAATACCACTGCAAAGTGTGTAAAAAATAATGTCGTGTCTGGGCTACATCAATATCTATCTCATTTTCCGGAAAGATTATACAGTACTAATCAACCGTTACCTAGAGGACCCCAGGACGCCCAAATGTTCAATAGTACATCCTTTTCGTGAAGGCTCTTTCCATGTTCCGATGAGGTGAGAGGATGATGGTAGTGAACGTGACAAAGGCGCCGATTGCGGGGATGCTTTGCATACTAACCACCCCCAAAAATATTTTCAGGGGTGCTCAGCATCCCCAACATTTCAGTATCTTTAAACTCTTAATATTACAGGAGTGTGTCTTCCTAATAGGCTAAGGGTCACGGGTTAGATTCCCGGCATGGCTGAGAAACTTATCATTGATAAAAATATGGGTTTACCTTTTCAAATTGACGAATTAACAGCCGGGGACTGGATGTTGTGTCTGTCCTAGTCTTAAAATATATTATAAGGTATATGAAGCTACGACAGGCCTATCTAGCCGGTAGTGGAAAATATTTGAATTTAATAAAAATATTGACCCAGGCCACAGGCTGGAAACAGTAATGTATGTAAATTAAATATTACGGCGTTAGTTCTATCTCGGATATAGGGTTGCGCTGCGAGCAGTGTTTTCTAGAGTAACAAACGCCAGGTGCTGCCATCTGATAATGTAAGCAAGCAGGATTAAGTTGGTAGCACTCGCCACTCGTGAATCGACAGACTGGCATTTGTCAACATGTTTCTGTTATAATTTGGTTAGTGGCGGTACTCGTATCGTATGTATTATTTTTGTGTGTATTTTATTAAAAATACTTTGAGGCTAACAAATTGTACCTTAATTTTAGCCATTTTTTTTTATAATACGGTGCTAGAGAATTTGCAAATGTTATACCACCCTCCCTTTTTATAGAGCACCGGTACCCTCAATGTTTTTTACTAGTTGGCCCTATGGTGACAGGGTTTTTCCAATGTAGATCTTAACCTAAATTAAGTCTAATTAACCAAACCCTGGTGACCATGGAAATTATTCTCCTTTGGAGAGAAATCTCCCGGTCCCAGGAATCAATCCCGTGAACTTTAGGTCATCAGCCAGGCAGGGGCTCTGACCATTGTACTACGTGGCCGCTTACAGTGTATAGCCTAGTAATAACACAGCAGTAAGGGCGGATTAGAAAATTAATACAAGCTTCGTTTGCAGTCAACATTAAGAATATGCACTTTATATATATATATATATATATATATATATATATATATATATATATATATATATATATATATATATATATATATATATATATATATATATATATATATATACTACCCTTTGGGGTTAAACGCCGAAAATATGTACTAAATTATAATTGTATCGATAAATATTAATATAAATGTGAGATACTGAGGTCGTTAAGAGCCCCACTTTTAACTTAAGTCTTCTAACTAATTATTGACCTTATATTCAAAGTCACTTTTACTTCAAAATATTATTTTCAGGCATAACGGCTCATTGCAATTTTAAAACCGTCCGATTCTTGCTCAAAACAACTGTTTTTAAACTCTTAAAGCTTATATTGAAGAAGGCAACATTCCAAATATATCTTCAAGACATAAGTTTAGCATAAAATTTATGAATTATTTAATTAGGGATTGCCTTAACATGTAATCTAATCAACCTTAAAAAAATCTCTTTTGTAACTGAGAATAGATTTTTAAGAGTTGTACAGTATTTCGAAACAAACTCTTGAGGAAATATGATACAAGGGCAAGATGAGGCGCATTTCTATCTTTGACAACTCTTTTGTAACATGATTGATAGATGTGTCTCCCTCCATTAAAATTGTCAAGTTGATGGTGGAAAGCGCTTTTGATAGTTTTTATTTTTGTTGTTGTTTAGAACTAATTTAAATATATTAATAAACTGATTTTTAATATCATGGGATTTTTACTTTCTCGCTATCTTACAGGTATAGAAACTATTGTGATCGTGAAAAAAAACCTAGAGATTTTGATGAATCTCGACGTTTCATGACCCCCCGAATCCGAAAAAGTTGTTTTTTAATTTCCATCTGTCTGTCTGTACCTCCAACTAGAGCCTAAACGATTTTAACGATCGGGCTGAAACTTTGTATCTAGGATTTTCATAGGGTTGCCCCAGGGATTTTTGGAATTGGATAGGGAGAGTGGGGGAATCATGCGCGGCGTGTAATCGTGCGCACCAAGATTTTTCATATTCCACGGTATTATTAGTGACTCCGACTGGTGCTGCGCTCTTGTTTTTGCTATGCACAACAATGACGTACAATCATAGTTTCGCCATTTCCTTTTTCAAGGGCGTGGGAGCTGGATTACAAAAACAGTGTTGTGTCTTGAAATTTTCATTCTTCACAAAATAACAAGGTGAGACTACAGTTCTCATTTAATTATATTTATCTAATTGTATTCATAAATTGCAGCATTTACTTTTCTTTTACACGTATTCATATTTATTGTATACATTGCTGGTGTCCTTGTTACAAATATGTTTTGTTTTGAAACTGCTATGGGGTAATGATGCGCAGTAACGGTGTAGGTGCGCACAGTTCCCCCATACACAGTTAAATGCGAAGCGATATTAATGCCAAACTGATCCGTGTTTGTTCTCAGATGCCGAGAAACTACATTCGGAAAACTCAGATAAACTCTTACACACCAGAAAATTTACAAAAGGCAATAGATGCAATAAAAAACAATGGCGGGAAAATAAGGGAGGTTGGGAGAAGTTTCAATATACCAGAGTCAACTCTAAGGAAACAACTTCTAAAAAATCAGCCTGTTCCTCCTCGTCTAGGTCGTAAAGGTGTATTCTCAAAAGAAGTGGAGACAGAATTAAAGGACTATATTCTGACACTAGCTAAATTATTCTATGGCTTAACGCCCAGGGAACTAAGGTGGTTAGCATTTAGGTTCGCTGAAGAAAATAATATCCCTAATAGTTTTAGTAAACAGAAAGGTTTAGCTGGCAAGGATTGGCTTTATGGCTTCTTAAAGCGAAATCCTGAGGTAACACTTAGACAACCTGAAGGAACAAGCTTAAACAGGATTGCTGCTTATAATGCTGAAGAAACAAAACTATTCTATTCTAATCTTGAGAAAGTTATGGGGGCATTCAAATTTGAACAAAATAGGATATTTAATGTGGACGAAACAGGCATAACAACAGTACCAAAAAAATGCCCTAAAGTGTATGGACTGAAAGGGGCCAAAAAGGTTGGTGCTGCTATTTCTGCTGAGCGAGGGCGAACCATTACAGCCGTTTTCTCAATGAGTGCTGCTGGAAACTACATTCCACCTATGTTAATATATCCCAGAAAACGAATGACTCCTATACTTCAGAAAAATGGGCCTATTGGTGCTTCCTACAAGTGTTCAAAGAACGGATGGATGGATTCTGACCTTTTTCTTGACTGGTTATCTCACTTCGTAAAACATGCAAAGCCCACATCAACTGATCCTATTCTTCTAGTTCTAGATAACCATTCCAGCCATATTTCGATTGGGACATATGATTTTTGTAAGACAAATTTTATTCATATGGTGTCACTTCCACCCCACACATCCCATTATCTTCAGCCTCTAGATTTAACTTTCTTTAGTCCTCTGAAGGGTGCACTTTACAGGGAATATGACCTTTATCTATCCACTACCGGCCATGAAAAAATTACCGAGTATGACATAGCAGAGCTTTTAAATAAAGCTTTCATGAAAATCGCCACCATCGAGAAGGCAGTTTGAGGTTTTCGATCCGCTGGAATTTTTCCACTAAACCCTGATAAATTTAACGAAGAAGATTTTGCTCCTGCTAGCAAAGTAAGACAGTTTATAGTTGAAGCTTCTACTGAATCCGGAACTCCTATTTCTGCACGAGTTTCTGACCCCGAACTTCAGCCTACATATATAGATCAAACCAGGCCACAGAAAGATTGTCGGACCGATGGACATCCATATGCACAGCCTGTTCAAGATCCTGTACCATCAACATTTAAAACTAATTTGTTTTTCACTATTTCACCAATTCCAGAAACGAAGATTGAAAAACAAGTAGGGCTAGGAAGAAAGTTGTGTAGAAAACAACACTCGGAAATATTAACCAGCTCACCAGTGAAACGAAAATTAGAAGTAGCTCAAGAAAAGAAAAGAATTATAGAAGAAAAAAAATCAGAGATTAGAAATAAATCGGGAAATGTGGTGCGAAGGTGCTTCGACCAATTATCACAACACAAGAAGAGTAGAGGAAAAAAGAAAATAAAGAAGCAACGAACATCCGTGTCATCCGAAGTAGACGGTTCCACACTTAGGGATGATGAAATGGACAAAGCGGTCCTAGCAAAAACTGGCAAAGAACCTAATGAATTGTGTTTTATCTGTGGAGAAGTTGGAAGAGACAAGGAATTGTGGTACAGGTGTGTTTCGTGCTCATCTTGGAATCATGCGGAGTGCACTGGAGTTGATACCCCAAAAGATTTTGTGTGCGATTTTTGTACAAAATGAAACTTGAAAAACTGGGGTAAATAATATTTTGGTAACTTAGCCACTATTTTGTTATATTTCAATTTCCTTTCATAAAAATAAATTTACCTTGAAATTATAAAATATATATAAATTTAGCTGTTTATGTATCTATCACCTGACCTTGTTTTCAATGTGTTCTCCAAACATTAATTCTACTGCGCACCATTGCCCACCCTCTGCGCATAATTACCCCAGAGGGTGGGGAAACGTGCGCAAATACATTCCTATGCTTTTTTCAATATTATTCGATTATGTATAGTTATTAATCAAATATGTTTATACCAAATGAAAGTAGAATAGCCAAGGTTCTCTTGCATGTAGTTACATTTGTGATATACATAGTAGCATTACTACAGAAATAAATCTCGCTTAGGGGCGCACCATTCCCCCACTCTCCCTTATAACCCTAAAATTAAGGGTAGTTTACTGAAGGGCAAAAAGAGTGAAGGTCAATTTTCTCAAAATTGGCTCTAACGATTTTAATTAAATTTCGTTTCTAAACATTTATAAATATTGCAAACAAAATGGCTACTCTCAATATTTTGGCAAAATGACTTTAGGGCTCCGATCTGATGCGTAAATTATATATTTTTTTATCATATCTCCGAAAATATTTGAGATATGAAATTACTTATAATACAAATATGTAGATCTATTCATAATACAAATATTTTATTCAAGACATAATTTTATAAAACAAATAACTTTCAAGCTATACGCAAATATTTATATTTTTTTAACTTTTCCAACGTAAAAAGGTAAAGTATTGCGACCTTAAAAAATATAACCTGAAATGTTGATGGATATCGACGTCTTATGACCCCCTGAACCCTAAAAAGTGGTCTTTGCAATGCCTTCTGTTTGTGTATCTGTTTAAACTTACAATTAAAAGTAGTTTATTAAAGGGCAAAAAGAGAAAAAATCGATTTTCTCAAAATAGGCTATAAAAATTTTGATTAAAATTCATATCTAAGCGTTGATTAAGATTATAAATAAACTGGCATTTTCATTTTTTCCATGAAAATAATTTTTAGGGTACTTTACAGAAGCAGAAACTTCCGTTTCTTCGCAAATATTTGAGATACTAAATAACTTTTCATTGCAAAATTGTAGTACTATTAAAAATAAAAATAAATTTAAATACAATATATTTTTATAAAATCAACAGTTTCTGAGATATTGTCAACTATATTAATACAATTTTGTGAGCTTTAGTTGTAAAGAGATACTACTTAAGTTTTAACGCAATAATTCTCTAATGCCACAGAGTAATTAAATATAATTAAGTCTCTCAAAAAGTTTATGTTGATTTTCCTTAAATCCCTTAGGAGAAATGTTTGTAAAACAATGATTTATCTCCATTTTAGACTCACTAGTCAATATTTACATTTTTTATTGGTCAAAATTTTTAAATGAGGAATTTAATAGCTATGCGATGGCATGAAGATTTGCAAGACCTAATAAAATGTCGAAAATTCAAATGGAAGTTGAAATTTTAATACGAAGTGTTGACCCTTGTGGCCCAATATTGATCTTTTTTTTTCAGCCCAAACATACAAATGAGGACATTAATTCTTTAAAAATAAAATTATATAATTTAAAACCGGGACTAAAAAAAAAGTTCTACATAAGTATAGTGCAATTTATGCTTGGGTTTGCTAGTGTATATTATTTTGTTACTCATATATTACGAGTTTTGGGTAAATATCTTAATTTTTAAACAATAGAGCGAGAAAGTCCATGCGGAGTTCCGTACCATTTATTTTATGTAGATGCTCCTTTATATATTCCTAGCCCCCCAAAATATAAACAGAAGGGGCCTAAGTCCCCAGTTAGAATTCCTTCTGATTTCGTTGCACCTGGGTTTGTTCAGTGATTTATTTATATACATATTGGAATGACGGTTAATTAAAACAACACCGTTTACAGAGTAATTCTATTTCATAATCGGCTACAGTTCTTTTTGGTAGTGTTTGTATTAGCCAAAGTGAGAAGAAATACATTGAACATGGTTTAGTGTCATAATACCAATAACTTACATTGAATGATGTATTCATATGAACAAATCAGTCGATGGTTTATCAAAACCAATATAATAGTGTACTCCCTGCCATGACACAAAGATTATCACGGATTGGAACGATAAAAATGCATTTCTATTATGAGATGGAACTATATTTTTACCAGTGGTGGAACGAGATCTTTATTTTTGGTAGGCCCAGGTCACAGAGAAGGAAAGAACAGAGCCACAGCCCCTAGGTTAAAAATGTTGCACTCCTTTTCGAGGCTTTACTCCTTCAACGTTGGGATCGCTAGGTGCGATCACCAGTGACTACAGCGCAATCAAGTGAGCATTTTTTAAACGACTCACTTTAATCTCAAATGTACTAGAAGGCAGATACAAAATATGAGCTCCTGTCTGCTGGCGGTCACCGAGAAAGCTTCAGGTAGCGCCCTCCTCCGTCTCTAACCCCCCACCCCCTCTTCATAAGTACCCTAATCCTGGTACACAAATAAGTTTACTCTGACTGCACATTACAAAGAAAACTTGAAACACAATTAACCTTTTTTTTTAGCTAAGGGACTGGCTGTCAACTGCAATTATTTATTAAGGAGCACTGAGAAGAATTGCAGACTTTTAGAACTACCAATTTATTTAACAAGTGGTTAGATATTTTCTAATATTGTTTTCAACAAAATGAGGCTGAAAGTTCTGACTAATTAAATAGTTTTAATTTTAATTATAAAGTGATTTTTAAATGTGTGATATCTTCTATAGAACCCCACAAATTGTGACCCTATCAAAACATGACTATTTGATAGAGGAAGGCTAGATACCATACCAAGTTGCCACCAATGCAGGTCTATAATATCTATTTGATGCTATGTATTTAAAATCATTAATGTATACTTGAAATAATTTAAAAACTGGTAATTTCCCGGTGTAAATTAAAATTCCCACACTTAAGTAATTAAAGTTAAAACAAAAATATTGGGATGGTTTTAAATAGTTTTAAGGGTCTCTGTTATTTAAA
>JBCFYV010001352.1:0-43667 GCA_039000515.1 Timema cristinae | reverse complement strand
TGGGTTGATGAAATAAATGAAATTTTGACCCTTTTAGAACCGTGGAGGGACTACAATATCACCTTCTGTGTTCATCCACAACAGTGTCTTTCTTTAAAGCCAGGGACCAAAAATTTTTGCACAGATGTAATTACAAATACTTGTTTTGAAACCAATTCAATAAACAACAAATTAAAACAAAACCCTTGAACTTTTACTGCAGCTTAGTCCACCACCTTGGTGACACTCTAGCAAACTATAAGTATTGAACATATTAAAATATAATGTTAATAACTATCATGTTTCCCAAAAACTTAAATTCAAGCTATTAAGTCCAATTAAGGAAAGTAATTTGGAAATAATCTTAATTGTGCTTCTATCTGTGCTTTTTACGCTTGTAAGCTGTAACAAAAAATACATGAGGTCTATATTGTATTTACAGTTTACAGTTGGCCCCGCAAGAACAATTAGTTCCAAACCGAAATTAGAGTGAACTCCACCATTCATATCCTATCTATTTATATTCTACAAATATACTAATATTTTAGCTATTAAAAGAATTTGAAAATAAACGTTCAGGGATTTTGTCACCTTTTTTAAATTTAAAAATAGCCACAGTAAGACCCCCTGGAAGGTCACTCGCTCAGGTCTCGTCTGGTTTGCTGGTAGAGGGGTTTCAGACCGTTTCTGAGAGGTCTCATCCAAATCTATTCACTTTCCAATCTTTCCGCAAATACGAGCTTAATTCCTCTATATTCTATCCTTCCCTTCACTAGAAAGAATATGCCGATAAACCAAAATGGTTTTAAAAGGGTATTAGAAAGAAAGGGCACGATTACCATTTTTGTTACTTTATAAATGTAACGAAATAAATATTAAACTAAAAAATTCATAATTATTTTAAAAAAACCCAACAAGGTAAAAGTATTTTAAAAAAAATCTTTAAAAAAGCCGCAGTAAATTTTGGGGTTATATTTACATTCAACCTAAAATTAAAATAAATTTCACTAAAGGAAACGTAAGAACATTTTCTCCCATTTATATCCACCATCAATTTCCCCCTCCCCCTCTATTTTCCAAAGTGCTGGGACATTTTCATAAAGACAGCCCTCTTTCTTTTTTAATTTTTTTTTAGTGGTTTGGGGTTTTTTAAAAGAGATGGCACAAAGGCGACCTAAACAAAGAAATATTTTTAAATTCACCCCTTCCCGTGACTTAACGATGTGCCAGGCCTGGGGACGATATTTTCCCAAAATAGAGTGGGTATATGGGTTTTGTGTGCTCGTGACGGCCCGGGTTAAAGGGGAGAAGTTATTACCTCCACCCTCATTAACTTTCGTTTTGATAAAAAAAAAAGTAAGGAAAAGGGGATTAGAAAACCAAACGGGGAAAGTTTACAAGGGGTTTGGGGGGAATAAAATGCACCGTAGAAGGAAAAATTACTTTTAACCGTCTACCCAAGGGTGGATCCAGGTCTGTTGTAGGGTGAAGGGTTTTCAAAAGGCCCCTTTCAATAAAATTTTAAAAATTTTGTTTTAATAAAGTTTTTAATTTAAAATATTTTAATTTAATTTTCGAGTTTAAAAAAACGTTAAAATTAACAATTAAAAAATAATAAAATATTTAAGAAATAACACAATTTGGATTAACCAATTTGTAATTTTAATACAAAAATAACTAAAACAAAAAGTCGCCTCACAGTAAAAGTAATAAATAAACGTAAAGGCTAAAGTGTTTTTAGAAATAAAAAAAAAAAAAATGTATTTCATACAAAAACTTAATAAAAAATTTTGGGAAAAATTTTTTAGTTTTAATCCCCTTTCTTTGCTCTAGAGCTAATTTTGAAAGAGAAGTTCCTATTTTGATTAGGTGTGTGGAGAAGGATGAGGAAGGTTTAGTCATAAAATTTTTTCAACTTTAAAGTATTGGTTTTCAATATTTTGATTTTTTTCTATGCAGGAGGGGACGATCGCCCCCAACCCCACCTGGATCCCCCCTGGCCTAGCAGGGAAACTCGAATAAAATAGACTTTTAATGTTATTGAAAAAATCACTGTGATTTGTAAAATGATTACAATCCAACAAGTTAAATAAAAAATTAAATACACTTTTTGGAATATGTGGGATAAAAATGACATTAACTAAAGGTTTTATTTTTTTTTAAGATAAACACTTTTTTTTAATAGTTTCAACGAAAACAATAAGTTAATGACTTGATTTTTTGGACACAATTATATTTAACTAGGACTGATTGCATTATTAATATTTTTAAAATTTTTGGGGCCTAATACAAAAGTTTATTTGAAACAAAATTAGTTACAGGTTCTATTGTTTACACGTCATAATAAAACGGGGTCGTTAACGTAAAAAATATCTGAAGGCTAATGGACATGGGGCCGACCGATTTGGAAAAAAACGGGTTTGACAAATTTCATGCTTAGGTACAAATTTACGCAAACTGGCCGACCAATTGGAGTCCAGCTAATGATCGACAGCAACTGGAAACTTTGTGGAAAAGGGTCGACGACAAGTGACTGTCTGAAAAAGCAGTTCGACAAGGGTCGATGTAGTGGGACCATTGATAAAGAGCAATTGGTCGACAAAAAGTATACAAATATTAGAATGTTTGGGGGGTTAATTATCTGCCCCAAGTAGACCTACCACTAAGCAACGAAAAAAACACACAAAAAAGGCCCAATTTTGGGGCATAAAAAAATCAAAAATAAACTGGTCGATATTTTGGAAAAAAGGGACCCCCCCAAAACAAAATCTACACGAAGGAGTATTTAGACCAATTTTTTGAAAAAGGAGGACCATGTGCTAACGCCAACTGATCGACAAAAAAATAAAAACATTTGATAACTAGGAAACAGGGCCGTCGTTTCGTCAAATAACGACAAGAACAACAAAGGATAGACACCAAGATCGAAAAAAAAACAACTGGCGAAAAAAACTTTGGGAAGGGACCATATAATAGGGGCCCCACAATTTTAAATAGATACGAAAAAGAACTCGCTAAGCCAAAAGCTAGGGTTCTATTTTTGTACCCCAGGTTTTCTTTTTCCACATAATTTATTACATAAATGAACTCTGCATCCGAAAAAATAAAATTAAATCGTTTAAAAATAGTGCGCTTTATTAAACATTAAATAAACAAGCCCCTCCTGTTTAATGTACAAATAAAAACAATTAAATGGGGTAAATACACCAATCATATTCAAATATCCCAGCGAAAAGTAAAACCAAAAATTTTTTAAAAAAATAATAACAAAAAGGTATGTTCTCTAAGAAAAAAATAAAAAATTTCAAAAAATAAAAAGTTATTATTTTTATTACGAAAAATAATCAAAAAAAATAAACAAATTCTCAAAACCACATCACTCACAAGTACCCTTTTTAAACGTTTGTTATCCCCTGATTAAAAATTACTTTTTTTGGGAAAAGTTTTCTCCCCGGAAATTTTTTTTTTTAATTGAATATATTAGAATCTTTTTAAGAATATCAGGGGGATGAAAAATCTAAAAAGGGGGAATTAATTCCAATAAGGGCCATCACCCCCTCAAACCCCCAACTTATCGTTTGATCTGTCCCAATTTTTGAAGTGGTCCTTTCCCCCTTTTTGAAATTATACTATTTTTAAAGATATTTAGAATAATCCCCCCTAAAAAATTTTTAAACTTTGGGATTTTCCCAGAACCTATTTTGGTAGCGTCCTTAAAATTTTTTTAAAATTTGGATCCTCCAAACTTTTTTTAATAGCCTCAACCAGTTTACTTTTTTAAAATTTAGATCCCCTGAAAGCTATTTAAAGGGGGTTCTCCTCCAAAAATTTTTTAAAATTTAGGTGATTCTAGAAGATATTTAGACTTCTAGCTTAAATTTTTTTTTCGAAAATTAGAGGGCTCTAAAAATTTTGAAGTGGTCTTCTCTGGAAAACTTTTGAAAATTTGAATGATATAGAAGTTATTTTGGGGTTTAAATGCAAAAACTTTAATTTAAAAATTCGTTTGTATCAAGGATTTAAAATATATTTGGGGAGGGGGGGATTTATTCCAGCTGAGTTTATTTTCAGGGGGAATGAGGCCCCTTTTAACCCCCCCCCCCCCCCCCTCGGTTTCCCTTCAAGATTCAGTACACAAAAATTTATAGTGAGTCCATGCAAAAAAAAATGCTGACCATCTCCTGTTGGAAGATTATCACACCCACCATAACAGGACCTTTCTCTCCCCACTAAAAACGGGGGCACATCCATGATATTCTTACATTCAAACACCATGATATTACCACATTCAAAACATCCATGGATTACCTAATTCTAAAACCATGAAATTACTCTACATTTAAACACCTGATATTACTCTACATTCAAAACTTCCATAATTACTTACACTCAGCGTAAAAATTGGGTTTGGGTAAAAAGGCCATTATTGCAGGGTGATGTGTGATCAATACAATGGAGATTGGGAAAGAAAAAAAGTATATTATAGGATACTTTTTAAAAAAGGTGCTTCACCCATGGCGGGGAATTATTTTGGTGGAGTGTGTAAAATTTTTTTTAAAATTAACTTTCTTTAAATTAATAGGAGACCCGGGGATAACACCATATTTTTTGAAAATTTGGGAATACCCCTAAGTCCTTTTTTGAAAGGTCCTTGTCCAGAATTTTTAAAATTAGACCCCTTCCCAAATTTTGGGAGGATCCCCCTAGAATGTTTTGAGATTTGGTTACCCCTAAACGCAAAAAATTAGTTTTCCTTACCATAATTTTTTTAAATTTTAATTTTTCCAGTATATTTTTAAAAGGGTTTTTCCCCCCATGGCAAATTTTTATATTGATCCCCCAAAAAACATTTATAGGGGTCCTCCCCTTTAAATTCTAAAGAGGAAAATTTTTCAAGAAATTTCCCGTGATTTTTCCCCCTTTTTTACGGGTGAGGGACACCCAAAAATATTACTTGTGGTAAATCCCTCACAATTAACTACAAATAACTTTCATATCCGTCCTAACAAAAAATTACTCTATCTATCTCTCACAATTCTTACAAAACACTCTTAATTCACGTCCAAAAAAAAAATTTTACTTTGGATATATACCTCCAATTTTTTACAAGTAACTTTGTTAAATCCTTATTGACAAAATATTACTGATAAAAGAAAAATATACTGTTCCACAGCGTGGTTTGTTTTAATCTAAAACAAGTTCAAGAACCTATTTAGAGCCAAATTTTCAAAGCCTTTTTTTTCCCCCCCAATTTTTTGAAAAAGCACCATCGAAAACTACCCACAAATGAAAAAGTTTAAAAAAAAAAAAGTAAATTTATAAAATTTATTTGTCATGTTTAGACTTTCCCCAAGATACCAATATGGAACTGAATAGACTCTCTTTTTAAAATATTTAAAAGTTTTTGAAAAATCATATCACACTTCAAAATTTTACGCCAAAAACCAAATACCCTACTTATTTGTGAGATAAATTACCCCCCTAGGTTTGCATTTTAATCAAATCTTTAGATCCAGTTTTGAAAAAAAAAATTCATAAAAATCTCTCATTTGTAAATTTCCCTTTAAATTTTGAACTAGGGTCAAAAAAAAATAAACGTGTTGAATTTGCCCTAAAACTTTAAGAAATCAAGTTGAAAAATTAAATTTCAAACCGACCGACCCGTGGCCGGGGACAGGTTTGAAGATAACTGGGGACAAACAAAATTTGGGAAAACTTTTTTTTTTGAGTTCGATTTAAAAAAATAAAAATTCATCAATATCTTGAAACAATTTTTTTTGTTTCAAGATTCAATATTTTACTTATATTAGTAATAAAAAGTTTTTTACCCGGGGGGGTTTTTTGGACACTACTCAGAAACAAGAAAACGCTCACTGGGGGCTGTCGTAAATTCAGTGTAGCAAACATTTATCCCCGCCTCTAACACCAACACTTGCTTAGTGAGGAATTTAACTTGATACTTCCTATTTTATAAACAAACATTTTAATATGACAAAGTTTATACTATGTTCGAAACCTTGGTAAAACACTTGAATTAAGACGCTTTCTTTTTTTACTCTTTAAAACACATTTATTTGTTTGTTAAAATTTTTAAAAAATATATTACAATGTAGAGCCTACTACACAGTCTGTTCCTTTTCTTTTGGTCCATCAAATTTACCCTTTAGTTAAGCCATGGTCCTAGACATTTCCATCAGGGGGGCCATAGGATTTTACCAAGCTCCCTCCCATATCATTTCGATTAAAAAAAAAAAAAAAAGATGTCTTAAAACAAATTTGGACTTCCCCCCCCCCAGATAAAAAAAGGATCCTCTCTCTTTTATTTGGAGTTATCCTATATGGATTTTTTTTAATTAGAGCTTCTAAAATCTATAGGTTATTTCATAAAATTTTAAATTGTTTAGAGTTAAAAGTGTTTTTCCCCTTCACAAATAGTTAATTTTTACGATTTGTTTTGAGGTAATGTTTGTTACCATCACAATTGCCCACAAAAAAAAACCAGAGTAAATTCAACCCATTTTTTAAATTCCTTTTTAGTTTATAGTACCAAACGTACATGATTTGGAGGTTCATCAAATTTAAAATGATTGTTTAGAAAAGGCATTACATCAATAATTCTGCCCCCGAGTGGAAGAACCTGTGTTTTTTTCAACCTTTCAATATTTTCTAAAAAAAATGGTGGAAGGATTTTCTTTTACTAATTCATATTTTGAAATAGTGTTTTCACTAAGAGTGAAGGAGTTTCACTTTCGGTGGTAAATCCTAAAAATTCGTCATCTTCATCAAAAAATTTTACATAGTATTTATTTATTACAAACGTCTTACCATTCACTAAGCTTTTCGCATTTAGTTATTATAAAGGGTAAGAGTGAGTAAAAGAATAAGAAAAAATATACCGGTTTTGTGTAGGGAAATTTTGGGAAATGTTACTAAAAAAAGCTTTGGTAGATAAAACCCAAATCGAAATTCAAAACCCTTACCCCCCACTCACTAACAAAAAGAAAAGCGTGTAATTTACTCGCATCCTACTGATTAGGGGGTTTTAAAACACTAGCCCATACTTTTAAATTAAATTTTTTAAAAACAAACAATCATCACCTTAAATTTTTGTTATATCTAAGGGCTATTTTAAACTTTTGGTAGCCCCAATCGATTACAAAAACTTGCCATCAATTTCCCTTTTGGAAACCAAAAAACGCAGCCCACATTTCATTAAAAAGATGTACCTTTTTTTTTAAATTTTTTTTTCAACATAAATTATTTGGCACATTTTTGCAATTTGCAAATTTTTTTTTTGAAAAAAAAACAAATAAAATAGTCTAAATATACTTTAAAAAAACAAAAATACAAATATTAGGGGGAATATTTTCAAAAACAGTTTACCTTTTAAGTGATTCAAATTTTTTTCCGGATAATTATGATTTTTCTTTCTGGATTTTCCATTTTTTAAATCTCTGTATCTTTTCTTCTTTTGAATACTTTATTTGGAAAAAACGAGGCTTAGACATTTGTTTAAAAAAAAAAATTCACATAAAATTTATTAATATCAAAACCAAGTCGAGAAATTTTTTTTAAAATATAATTGCTTTATTTTTGGTTAAGCAATACCAAAATTAAAAATACAAGTTCAAAATTTGGGGGGGTTTTTCCAAAAAAAACACTTCAGGAAACACCAGAGGTTTTAATAATTAAATTTTTCTACCTATGGCAGTTTTTTGATGTTTTTGCCAAAAAAAAGCTCTGGGGACTTTAAAAAAAGAATTGTCTGCCTCCATCAATTGGGGGGTGGCCACCCCTGAAATTTTTTGCTGGCTACGGGCCTTTTATTTAAATAATTAATTAAGCCATTAAATGGTAGCCTACGCCAAACAAAAAATAAAACTAACTGTCAAAGAATAGGGAGCAAAAGACTTTACAGCTTTCACCCAAATTTAAAAAGTCGGCAAGAAAAGTCTAAAAAATTTATATTTCTTGGTATGGTTTTGTACCTAATCTTTTTTCAGCTGGTTTTGAAAAGTTTTCTAATGATCTTCATCCCCCTCATATTTCCCCCCCCCACCGCTGTCAAACAAACACAAGCGGCATCCCACCTGTTTTGGTTCTCAACGGTACGGCCCGGTTTTTTGGGTTTTATTTAATTTTTGTGAAAATCACAAATTTTTTGGGGCAATTTCCTATCCAGTTTTAAAAATTATATAACAATTGTATTAAAAAAGTCAATGAACCATTTTTATTGCTTAATAAGGGAGTTAAATTTAATTCCCAAAAAACAAAGTATTTTTAATAGGAAATGTATTTGTTAAAGAATAGAAGGTCTGCCCCCGATTCAGTTTCATTATTTTTTAAATAAAAATTTAAAATCTTGGAAAATATGGTACATCGTTCCAAAAATTTTAACCCAAAAGTGCATATATCCTAGGCCCACATCCACAAAAAAAATTAGGTTTTTCTGATTTCTTAAAACTTGGATCGAATTATATTATTAATTAAATTAAGCATTATAACTATTTAAAAAAAAAAAATACATAACAATTTTGCTCTAATATTTTTTTTTTAATATTTTTTATTTTATTAAAAAAGGTCACAACCATAAAAATAAAAAATAAAAAAAAATATATTACTCTTCACACCTTAAATCCCCCCCGTTATCTTTCAGTTTTAAAAACCTAAAAAATATCCGAAACTATTTAATCTATTCGCTTACAGCTTTTTTTAATAAAAATTTCAGGGGAGGGGAATATGAAATTTTGGGCTTTTAAAGGTATTGAGTATATTTAATAATGGTCTGGGAGTCTGGGTTTCAATCCTCGGTCCCGGGCCCCGATTTATCGATTCCAAACCCTTCCCTTTACCTTGACAAGACAGTATTAAACAACTTGTGAATTTTGGGGAATGCCAGCCCCCACCGTGGGTTGGATCCCCCGTTAAACTGTAGTCCCAATTTCACTCACAAACACCCTACCATTCACAATAGCGAATGCGTACAACCCAACTGGGAGTAAACGTTTGGGGTAATAAAATAAATAATAAAAATAATAAAATTTAAAAAAATGACAGTAGATAGGGAAAATTGTTTTTGCTTGGGAAAAATCGCCATCAGAAGCCATTTTGAAACTTGGGGCATTTTGATTTTGGCAGCCATCCATTTTGAATTTTTTAAAATAATTTTTATTTTTTTGTCTTTGCCTTTTGGGGTCATTTTGAATTTGTGATGTTTGTGAAGGGGGGTCCAATCTAGATTGCTGTCCTTTTTTCTCACCCCATCCAAAAACTCAAGCCAATAACTTGTGATCCAATATGACAATCTTGCCCCCCCTAATCTCACCCCTAGTGAGATTAGCAAAAAAATTCTTAAATGTGTCCCTTTTTCCCCATCACCAGGTAAAAAGCTGATGCACTTCACCCACCCTTTTCACAAAACCCCTACCTTAACCCCCTGTTTACATAAGAATCCTACATGTTTCGTAATGTTCCCATAAAGCTCCCACAGGTCTCGACAATGGCCTAAGAATTTGGAAGTACAATCGTGATGTTTGTTTTACCAAACAAAACAGTAATGTAGACTTTTTCAGTTTTTTGTCATGTTGTCTAAGTTGAAGATAGTCCAGTAAGGTTTTTTTGTTTTTCTAAGTGAAGTAGTCCCCGTAAAAGGGTTTTCAGTTTTAAGTTGAGGGTGTCCAGTAAGGTTGTCATGTTGTCCAAGTTGAAAATTCCAGTAAATTTGTCATGTTGTCTAAATTGAGGATTGTCCATTGGGTTTTCGTTGTCTAAGTTGAAGGTTTTCCCGTAAGGTTGCTGTTGTCTAATTGAAAAATCCAGTAAGGTTGTCATTTTCTAAGTTGAAGATATCCGTAAGGTTGTCATTTGTCTAAGTTAAAAAATCCAGTAAGGTTTTCAGTTTCTAAGTTGAGGATAGTCCAAAAGGGTTTTCATGTTGTCTAAGTTGAGGATATCCAAAAAGGGTTTCAGTTGTCCAATTGAAGAAAACCGTAAGATTGTCATTTTTAAGTTAGGGTATCCCGTAAAGGGTTTTCATGTTGTCTAAGTTGAAGTAATCCTAAGGTTGTCATTTTCAAGTTTAAAAATAAAACCTAAGATTTTCATGTTTTCTAATTTTAGGATAGTCCAGTAAGTTTTTCATGTTGTCTTTAAAAAATAATCCATAAGGTTGTCATTTGTCTAAAATTGAAAAAAAATCCATAAGGTTTTCTGTTGTCTAAGTTTAAGATAATCCCGTAGGTTTCATGTTTCTAAGTTGAAGTTAACCAGTATAGTTGCATGTTGTCTAAGTTGGGATATCCAGAAGGGGTCAATTTTTCTAAGTTGAAGATAAACCCCTAAGGTTGTCATGTTGTCTAAATTGAGAAGCCTTTAAAGGTTTTCATGTTGTCTAAGTTGAAGATAATCCCGTAAGGTTGTCATGTTGTCAATTAGGTGTCCATAAAAGGTTTCATTTGTTAAGTTGAAGTAACCAGTAAGGTTTATTTGTCTAAGTTAAGATAATCCAGTAAAGGTTGTCATGTTTTCTAGTTGAGGGGAAATCCATGGGTTGTCATTTTGTCTAAGTTGAAGATAACCAGTAAGGTTGTCATGTTGTTAAGTTGAGGAAATAGTCCAGTAAGGTTGTCATTTGTCTAAGTTGAGGATAGTCCAGTAAGGTTGTCATGTTGTCTAAGTTGAAGATAATCCATATGGTTGTCATGTTGTCTAAGTTGAGATATCCAGTATGTTGTCATGTTGTTAAGTTGAGGATAGTCCGTAAGGTTGTCATGTTGTCTAAGTTGAAGATAATCCAGTATTGTTGTCATGTTGTCTAAGTTGAAGATAATCCATAGGTTGTCATGTTGTCTAAGTTGAGGATAGTCCAGTAAGGTTGTCATGTTGTCTATGTTGAAGATAATCCAGTAAGGTTGTCATGTTGTCTAAGTTGAGGATAGTCCAGTAAGGTTGTCATGTTTTCTAAGTTGAGGATAGTCCAGTAAGGTTGTCATGTTGTCTAAGTTGAGATAATCCAGTATTTTGTCATGTTGTCTAAGTTGAAGATAATCCAGTAAGGTTGTCATGTTGTCTAAGTTGAGATAGTCCAGTAAGGTTGTCATGTTGTCCAAGTTGAAGATAGTCCAGTAAGGTTGTCATGTTGTCTAAGTTGAGGATAGCCAGTTTGGTTGTCATGTTGTCTAAGTTGAGGATAGTCCAGTAGGTTGTCATGTTGTCTAAGTTGAGGTAGTCCAGTAAGGTTGTCATGTTGTCTAAGTTGAGGATAGTCCAATAAGGTTGTCATTTGTCCAAGTTGAAGATAGTCCAGTAAGGTGTCATGTTGTCTAAGTTGAAGATAATCCTTAAGGTTGTCATGTTGTCTAAAGTTGAGGATAAGCCCAGTAAGGTTGTCATGTTGTCTAAGTTGAAGATAATCCAGTAAGGTTGTCATGTTGTCTAAGTTGAGAGATAGTCTAGTAAGGTTGTCATGTTGTCTAAGTTGAGGATAGTCAGTAAGGTTGTCATGTTGTCTAAGTGAAGATAGTCCAGTAAGGTTGTCATGTTGTCTAAGTTGAAGATAATCCAGTAAGGTTGTCATGTTGTTTATGTTGAGGTAGTCAGTAAGGTTGTCTGTTGTCTACGTTGAAGATAATCCAGTAGGTTGTCATGTGTGTCTAAGTTGAGGATAGTCCAGTATGGTTGTCATGTTGTCTAAGTTGAAGATAAATCCAGTATGGTTGTCATGTTGTCTAAGTTGAGGATAGTCCAGTAAGGTTGTCATGTTGTCTAAGTTGAGATAATCCAGTAAGGTTGTCATGTTTGTCTAAGTTGAGGATAGTCCAGTAAGGTTGTCATGTTGTCTAAGTTGAGGATAGTCCAGTAAGGGTTTCATGTTGTCAAGTTGAGGATAGTCCAGTAAGGTTGTCATGTTGTCTAAGTTGAAGATAATCCAGTAAGGTTGTCATGTTGTCTAAGTTGAAGATAGTCCAGTATGGTTGTCATGTTGTCCAAGTTGAGGATAGTCCAGTAAGTTGTCATGTTGTCCAAGTTGAAGATAGTCCAGTAAGGTTGTCATGTTGTCTAAGTTGAAGATAAATCCAGTATGGTTGTCTGTTGTCTAATTTGAAGATAATCCAGTAGGTTGTCATGTTGTCTAAGTTGAGGATAGTCCAGTAAGGTTGTCATGTTGTCCAAGTTGAAGATAGTCCAGTAAGGTTGTCATGTTGTCTAAGTTGAGGATAGTCCAGTATGGTTGTCATGTTGTCTAAGTTGAGGATAGTCCAGTAAGGTTGTCATGTTGTCTAAAGTTGAGGATAGTCCAGTAAGGTTGTCATGTTGTCTAAGTTGAGGATAGTCCAATAAGGTTGTCATGTTGTCCAAGTTGAAGATAGTCCAGTAAGGTTGTCATGTTGTCTAAGTTGAAGATAATCCAGTATGGTTGTCATGTTGTCTAAGTTGAAGATAATCCAGTAAGGTTGTCATGTTGTATAAGTTGAAGATAGTCCAGTAAGGTTGTCATGTTGTATAAGTTGAAGATAGTCCAGTAAGGTTGTCATGTTGTCTAAGTTGAAGATAGTCCAGTATGGTTGTTATGTTGTATAAGTTGAGGATAGTCTTGTATGGTTGTCATGTTGTCTATGTTGAGGATAGTCCAGTAAGGTTGTCATGTTGTCTAAAGTTGAGGATAGTCCAGTAAGGTTTTTCATGTTGTCTAAGTTGAAGATAATCCAGTATGGTTGTCATGTTGTCTAAGTTGAGGATAGTCCAGTAAGGTTGTCATGTTGTCTAAGTTGAAGATAATCCAGTAAGGTTGTCATGTTGTATAAGTTGAAGATAGTCCGTAAGGTTGTCATGTTGTCTAAGTTGAAGATAATCCAGTATGGTTGTCATGTTGTCTAAGTTGAGGATAGTCCAGTAAGGTTGTCATGTTGTCTAAGTTGAAGATAATCCAGTAAGGTTGTCATGTTGTCTAAGTTGAAGATAATCCAGTAAGGTTTTGTCATGTTGTCTAAGTTGAGGGATAGTCCAGTAAGGTTGTCATGTTGTCTAAGTTGAAGATAATCCAGTATGGTTGTCATGTTGTCTAAGTTGAAGATAGTCCAGTAAGGTTGTCATGTTGTATAAGTTGAGGATAGTCCAGTATGGTTGTCATGTTGTCTAAGTTGAGGATAGTCCAGTAAGGTTGTCATGTTGTATAAGTTGAGGATAGTCCAGTAAGGTTGTCATGTTGTATAAGTTGAGGATAATCCAGTAAGGTTGTCATGTTGTCTAAGTTGAAGATAATCCAGTATGGTTGTCATGTTGTCTAAGTTGAAGATAATCCAGTAAGGTTGTCATGTTGTCTAAGTTGAAGATAATCCAGTAAGGTGTTTATTCGTAGTCTAAAGAAGAGGTAAGGTTAATACACATTAGCTTAGACCTTTCTATGTTAGGTCTGGTAAGATTGGGATGAAGGATGGCTTTATCAAGGTTAACATAGTATGCGGAGAGAAATATCGAGGCATTTGGAAACTCTTAGGCATGAGAAGCTGCCTTCTTTAACCAATTAGATAGGTGTGTTTTCATCAAGGTTGGGTTCAACCAAGGGATGACTCCTGGTTTGAATGGTTCCAGTCATTGATGGTACTCACAATTTACCTAAGATTATTATATCTTGTAGGTTTAACCTGTATATGCATATCTATTCATGTACATTTTTAATTTTGCATATACATGTGTGATTGTAGTGATTTAATAAATAATTAATTTATGTATAATTTTATTTGTGTGTGTATTGTTTGCGTTGATGTGTGACTTGTGTTGCATGTTTGGCTTGCGTTGTAGTGTAGGTATTGAATATCATGCATGCATACATACATGCATCAATTACATTTTATGTATTGTATGGATGGGTGGAAGTATGATGATTTGTTTGTATGCATGATGGGGAGTATGTATGATAGTATGTATGGTATGTGTAGTATGTCTATTTATATATTTGTGTGTATGGGTGCATGTATGATGTTTATTTATGAATGCATATGTTTTATGCATAAGTTTGTATAAATGTGTTTATGTATGTTGGTTTAATGTATGAAGGTATGCATTTGTTTGACGATGGATGATTCTAATCAATGAGCGATGGTCAAATGTTCTGTTAGCATGATGCATTATTCAATCATGTATGACGTATGCATGTGATCGATGGATTATAAACAAAAAATCTTCTAAGTATGAAGGGTTAAACGTCGATTTGATATCACTTCTGTTATGACCAATGAGCTATGATAAAATTTGGTAAAGTATGTTTAAGTCTGTTAAAGTATGTATGGTCAAGTTTAATAATATAGAAAGAACAGACATGGTAGGGTTACTTCTTAATCCGTCTAGACAAGTATGTTTTCATCATGCTGGTGTCAACCGAAGTGAGCTAATCTTGAATGGTACCACATGATCCAGTATTTTCATCGTTAGACCTATGATGATAGCCTGTCTAGTAGACGGGACGAGTGACTATGTTAGACCCATGATGATAGCCTGTCTAGTAGACGGGACGAGTGACTATGTTAGACCTATGATGATAGCCTGTCTAGTAGACCGGACGAGTGACTATGTTAGACCTATGATGATAGCCTGTCTAGTAGACGGGACGAGTGACTATGTTAGACCTAGAGTTGGGTCGGGGTTCAGGAGGAGTGTTAGAGAGGATGGGGAGGGTCAACATGGAACAAAATACAGCGTGTGTCAGTCTTATCTGATTGAAATCTGATATTTTAAAAAGTATGTTGAATTTGATTGAAGTAACTTTGAAGTATATTTTTAAATTTGTTTGAGGTAGGTCTGTTGAGGTCTGTTTAAGGTTTGTCGAAATTTGATTAAACTCAAGTGAAATCTGTTGAGGTATATTGAAGTCTGGTGAGGATTTAGGGATTTTACAATATATTACGAGGGGGCACCTTAATTAGTGTGTTAAGGGCTTAAGTATGCACGTGATTGAGTTTAAATTTATTAGCATTGGTAATGAATGTAGATGATAGTTATAGATTATAGTCGTGATTTCAAACCTGGGGGTCGTGGCGTTAATCCTGAGGTGTCACATATGGTTTGTAAAGACTGTATTTACTATTTACAGGGTTTCTATGATTATAATGAAGTTCAAAACTCAAATGGAAGCAGAATGGGTTAAGATAGTCCAAATGTATTTTAGTTATCTTACTCCGACTGCATGTTTACTGACGAAGCTAGTGAGTAGCACTACAAGTTATCGCTATGTTCACATGCAGAACACCCACCAAACTGGCAAACTGGCCAATTCTCTTGTCAGCTCTCATTCACTTTATTATAAAAGCCAAATGTTGCCTAAGCTAAGTCAGCCTCCTTAGCTGAATGGTCGTCAACAACCGACATTCGCAGTGTGTGCTTATTAGACAAGCTTGCGACCTAGTCGTATTGTAGTCTCAATTTCTGTGTGCTTACATAAGTTTCTCGCTTTTGATCAAAAAAGTGCAGCCTGTGAACCACAGAGTAATTAATACCGACATGGATACATTCCTAAAAATAAGTTTTGCTAGTTGCATTAGGGGAAAATTTGATAATAAAATAAAACTAAGAAATTATATTGAAGTTTTTTGTCGTTCTGGTTCACAAGTGTTGAAAAAGAGGACGAGGAGATACCCTTGTGCTTGCTGTGTTTGTCTATATTATCTTCAGAGATTGTGAATCAAACAAGCTAAAGTGATTCCTGGTGTAACCCACCCTTGATTATCTCACAAAAATAACAGACAGGTTGGTCACCAGAGTGTTCATTTATTTTTAAAAAAATGACAAAAAAATGCTCTAAGAGAGAGAGAAAAAGAGAGAGTGAAGCGTGAAATAGCGTTAGGCGCCGGCAAGTTAACAACAATGACCGAACCATAAAATATGGAACGTGTGAGACCCCGTCTCATGTTAAATGGCGGTGTGAGATACATCATACAACTCCAGTTACATTGACCTTCGTAAACATCATATTAAAGTAATCATAATAAATACCCAAAAACATAAGTAATACTGAAGGCATTCCCTCGCCACTGCCGGTGATCCTCTAACAGTAAATAAACACTCCCTGATAACAGCTTTCTCTCTAACCGTGATAGGGATTAACAGTAATAGAGAATAACAATTTAATAAACAAACACATGTCTTTACTTCCAGCATTTACAATCATTATGACGTCCCTACAAGAGAGAGAACTCGCTGACCCGCAGCCAGATTTAACTAACATCATGTAATCCTTTAAACAGTAACACAAATAACCTAATTTCCAAAGGATAACAAGAAATAAACATTTAAATGTACGAAATTGACAAAACAAGCAAATACGCCGCAAGAATCCATCAAGGATCTAAAATGGTGGCGCTCTACAGCATACGAACATCCGGGAAGCGGAAGAAGTTGAAACTCCCTTTTGACAAATATATAAGTTCTCCCATAAGATCACTAGGGATGTTGTTGTTATTATTATTATTATTATTATTATTATTATTATTATTATTATTATTATTATTATTATTAGCACCACGTCTTACTATGTGAGATGAAATGAAGGACCTACAGTTTAACGTGGAATCCGAACCACGGTGGAGGCCTGGCATTCCACACATTCACAAGTTGTGATTAATACACGCCTTGTCAGAGGTGAAGGAAGGGTTTGGTAATCAGATAAATCTGTGCTGGAACCGAGGATTGAACCCCGGCCACCAGCACATAAGTCTGACACCTTACCTCTAGACAACCAGGTCACCACTAGGTGATGTTAAATAGATCTTACGACTAAACCGTGCAAAATTGTATATGTTATCCACGGTCAGCAAGCAATATGAAGTAAAGTCCGTATCACTCGACACTAGCTCGTACTTGAAATCCAGTGTGCTACCTAGCACGTCATCATCTAGCGTCGTGTGAATCAGAAAAAGTATACTGGTTCTGCCACTTGGTACTGGCTAATATACTAGTTGTGAGGATAGAACACGTGCTATTTTCGTACTAGTTTCGACACTAGTCTATGTAATTCAACCAATCAATGCGCGCTGAGACTGTTGTGTAGAGAAATGGTATAAATGACGCCAACATGGTCATCGGATGTGATTTGTTGTTAGCAGAAGATTATTCTAAACATCCTTGTTTATATAATACCAAATTGACACAGTATGACAATATATTTAATATATATACATTTTAATTTAAAACATGTAATCTAAAAACGACAAACTATGTTCCAGATCCAATTTTAATCTAAATAAACTTGATAGCATGCCAAACTAGTTTGTTTTTTTAGAATATAAAGTGTGTGTAGGCCTAAAAAAGAACATTTGTATATCAGGGATACTGTACTTGGACACCCATGGGCTTAAGGACCCCTGACCACAATGTAAATTAATGAATACAAATTTAGGGAGCTACTAAACGTTTGTGTCACCCCGAATGTATTATATTTAGCATCCTGCGACCATTATTTCGTCTTTCCCAACCATTCCCGTGTCTATATTCTTTTTCCTACGTTCCCTCCATAATTTTCAATATCTTTATTAGTAATTAATGCAGCTGCTGCACTCAAAATTAATCTCTGACGTTCGATAAATATTTGCACTAGGAGCTAGTACCAAACTAGCAGCGTGTGAATACTATAGTCCCATTTCCATTGTACTAGCTAGTATACAGATATCTAGGTGCTAGCTAGCACACTTGATTTCTAGTATAAGCAAGTGTCGTGTGATACGAGCTTAAGACCAGAAACAATAATTAATGAATTCTTTCAAATACGAAATCCTGAACTGAAATTTTGAAACATAATTGCCAGCCGGATTTTAGAATTCAGAGACATGAATCTAACCTAGGTACAAAGTTCTCTCACCTATAGATCGCTAAGTTATGAGTCACGGCACTACCCAACAGTGCTCTTTATATATAAGACAAGTGACACTATATGCACTCAAGGCTTGGAACAAAAAAGGGGCAAGGGGGAACAAACGTCTAGAACATACTCGGATCACCTCCACCTTTTTAAAAAGGTGCGCCCAACCCTAGTTCAGATAGTCTTTGTACACTGGTGCTAACGCACATTCGATCTGCGCATATCGTCTCTCTTCTCTTTTTTTTCTGCGTGGTGAGGGATTGAAGCCAGGCCTCCTCAGTGAGATGTAATTAGTGCTGGTGCGTGTTGTGACTTTGAGTGGAGCGGAGTGGAGCATGGCCGTGGCCGGGTCAACTGGGGCACGAGGAGTGAGCCAAACGTTCTCTTCTTTTCTTCTAATATATGTTGTAACAGGGTTACACTGGAATCAAAACACAGTCAGCATGAAGTAATAAAGGGTGATTTTCTTAAAGAAAAATTGGAAGGATATTCTTAACAAACCAAATAAATTAGAAAAATAACAAGTATTCCTCCCAAGGGAATTCTGGCATCATAAAAAGTTTCAAAATGATCGAAAAATGTAAGAAGCTTCATTTTATTGGAGACACACTTGTTTTCTGGTTCGTGTCGAAATCAGTGAAATAATATTTGTCCACACATATGCGGATCTATTCCGAAAGATCTCTTTGGCAAATAACACAGTTTAAAGGCGGGTATTCAACATGGAGCAAGAAAAACTGATAAACCTGTCCTCAGATCGCACAGCAGAACACAATTTTAAGACGTGTGAGTTCATACAATTTTGGCTTCAGGCTGAAGGTGAGGGCACAATAATGAGTGCAAAATATGTAGCAGTTCTCTTGCTAATATCCACGTCCTATCTTGCGTGACTGGGTTTTATTCTGTAGCTGCCATTAAAACCAAATATATGAACCAGCTTAACGTGGTGGTGGGTCTCAGATTGGCTATTTCTCCACTAAAGCCAAGGTTTAACAAACTATATGCACCAATGCAGGCTTAAAACTCTCACTAACTGTGCAGACTATGTTTAGTTCTTTTGACTTTTTATTTGACATTTATTTTAAATGTATAATTTAAATTTTAAGTTTAAATCTATTTTTTTATTGTTGATCATTTTAAAATAGTTATACTTTATTTTTATATCAATTAAAAATCTAGTATCAAAACGCAAGGGGGCGTGATGATCTCAGAGGTAATAATTGATATTACATCCTGACAAAGGATGGAAACCACTGATTAAACGTTATAGACTAGGGTATATATCAAGTGTGTTAAGGGTGTGCTCAATGAGCTATCAAATATATTCTAAGTATGCATGTTGATTAATTACGGTTTAAATATGATGTGTATATGTTGCTTGGCTCTGATAAGTACCATATGATTAAATGTTTAGCAATCATGAAGTAGGTAAAGGCTAGCAGGAGAGTAAGACAGAAGGAGTTAATTTTCAATGTCTTACTAGAGTATGTCTCTGACGAGCATACTACATATACATCCTTTTGTGAAGGATGTCAATACAAGGGGGAGAAAGAGAGGTAAGCGTGCCTGTCCAAACCTACTCCATGGTGTGGTGAGTGTCCTTAGTAGTTATGGTGAAGTTGCGTCAGAAGGAGGATGAGGCTAAATGGGAGAGAGGAAGATAGGGGAAAGATTTTGGTAGCATATCCTTTTCTTAGACTCTAGGATTTATATAATGGTGCTGATGATAAGTAGGCTGAAGAATGAGAGTTTATCAGCCAAGGTGAGAAGTGTAACGTCTAATAAGGTTGCGCCTTGCAGAGGTTATGGTCTTGAGGGTTATAACTATGGTAAAACACATATCAGGGTGATCGCTGGTGAGAGGGTAAAGTAGAGAGTTGGATACGAACCCATTGTGATACATGTCAACACGGGTAAGAACTTATCCCTGGGAGGATATTGCCTATTGCGTTGTGAGCGTATGATTAGGGACTCGATGTAATACCAAGTCTGAAGCTCTCCTTTGCGTTTGTATGTATATGTGTATAGATTTTTAAGGCTAAGGTTAAGTTCATGACAGGTTAAATCTAAATTAAGTTGAGTTAAGTTATATTATGTTAGGTTAGCTTAGGATAGGTCCGAATAAGCTCGAGAGCAAATTATGATCAATGAATGATGACCCTAAGCTGCATAAGTATGAAACTTGGGGATTAATGAACTATATATATATATCAATAAATGTATAATGATTAATGTCTTAGGATGAGTGATGTGAGCAA
The DNA here is from genome assembly GCA_039000515.1 of Timema cristinae. Classification (NCBI taxonomy): domain Eukaryota; kingdom Metazoa; phylum Arthropoda; class Insecta; order Phasmatodea; family Timematidae; genus Timema; species Timema cristinae. The sequence goes on along the minus strand of JBCFYV010001352.1, from coordinate 23,582 downwards.
TGAACCAAGATTATGGACTGATAAGTGTATGATAATTATATGTTTTGCAAGTATGATGGAGGTGAATGTAGGTGAGAGGGCGAGAGATATGGCTTATATTTTTGAAAGAAATGCAATGTGGATGAGCATTCATATCTGTGACGTAATCAGTTTGGTGTGAGGGTGGCATACCTGTCTGAACCGGTTTCAAGTCATGAGGGGGGCCCTTGAGGAGGTATATCCAGCCAAGGTGATGGGGAGTGATCCCTCTAGGATAGGGAATTTAAGGATATTAACGTTTATAAAGAATATATAAGGATGAGAAAATACACCCTTCGTGTATCCACAATGTTTAGTATTAGAGAATACAATGAGGGAATAAACAGATACGAGGTTTAGGTGTTTGTTGGTGATATTACGTGAGCTCGTTTACAAGTCGTGGGTTATATGTTGGGACTAGGAGAGTAATAGGGGAGTGGAGGTTGTTAGAAGGGCAGGATGCTGATTGGTGTGGCGGAGGTCGTACGTCAGACGCTGGTTGGGAATGGTATTGGATTCGCTTGTATGAGTTAGAGTTGTCTTGTGGGGTTGGAGGGTAGAGGGTGATGGTGGTTGGGTGAAGGAGAAGCGTGTGGGGTTTAAAATAGTAAGTTAACGTTATGTGTAGTAATGTTGATAACACGTCATCTGGTAATGTTCATTTGGGGGTTTGGATGTTGTGTTGCGGGTGATCGAGGAACATTTAAAGTGTATTCGAGATACCGTTCTGGAGAGGAAGGCAATAATGGGGGTAGTCCTATGACGTCATCTTTGATGATTACCAACTTGGATTGATTGTCTGGGAATATATTTCTGGAGGTAAGAGGCCCAGACAAGGAGGGTTTGATAGGGGGGCTGTAGTAACTTCTCGAAGAAGGGAAAGTAGAATGTTAAGGAGGTGTCAGGGGTTTAGCACCAAGATGCTAGATAGGATTTTCCGTTAGGGGTTTGGTTGATGTATCGCAACGCCTGCAAAAAGTCGGTTAGGAGGTCGTCAGTACGTATTTAAGGTTGGGGGAAAAAGTAGGAGTAGTGCATCATCAATCGTAGTTTTTTTAGGGGCGGGTAGTAACATTGTCATATTAGCAGTCCACGATAATGTTACATAATAAAAAAACTTTTGAAAAATACTTAGGCTTACCAAAAAAAGTTACATATATCAATGTTATATTTAAAATAATTGAGGTATATACAAAGGATTCCATTAAAAATGTGTACAAACAAACACAAGGCTGCATTTAGAAATATATTAAGTTATTTACTTTAGACTAGAAGTAATCAAATAGCATAAGGCTTGCACTGATGAATAAAAAATATAAAATTATCCACGCACATAAAATAAGGCAATACAAAAATATGTGGATTTTCATGCAGAAAAAAATATGAAAAAACTCAAATATTTGAGGAATGGTATATCAGTGGAATTATCAAGAGCGAAAATTAAAATAAATGTTGGTTTTTTGCCCATCTATAGGATCACTATTTAGTGGTGGTGAGCGCGTTTACAAAGACTCCGATATCCAAATAACAATTTAATATAATCATTAGCAATGTATACAGTCACCAGACCTTTTCTTATCTTTTTTATTTATTGTTAAGTCTCTGTATGTGCCTTTCCGCAGCCTGTTTGATGACCATTTCCTTCAAAATTTCAAAATTAATGTAGTTTCAATTGCCGTAGTTAATGGTGAGCCTTCGATTCTTACACACACTTTTTGTTTTGGTAGTCTCCCGACCAACACAAACTCGGTATACTTAATTCTTGAAGCCATCACATACAAAGGAGCTAATGTAGCTTCCTGGACCGTAGTCCTGAAGTTGGGTGGTGAGGTCGACCACACAGCATTATATCTTTGCTAATAATTAATACATAATATCTTAGTAAAAATAATAATACAAAAATAACTAACTAAGGGTTCTATGGAAAGCGTGGCTAATAGCAGCCCGGGCGCGGTACAAATTGCTAAGTTGTCGTTTCGAAACAAATATATAATAAATATTAACTAAACTTCTACTGTGAGTTTTGTAATTTCGTGTTTGAGTCACCGTCCCACAACCCTGAACCAAGGGTCAATAAACTGAATGTTTATTGGAAGCACACGGTAAAGTTAGACCGTGCGTAAGTCGTGGTACTTGAAAAAAAAACCATTCACAAGTTGCCCTAGCACAAGTTCCTCACGGCCGCTGTTCACACAGAGACTGCTGGTGGGAAGGTTATTTTCTTTGACTCGCGTATCATTGCTCCCTTCCTTCAACTGACATCCCATCGATGCCGTAGTTTTCCTTTGGTGTCAAAGGGCGCCTACACTCCACGTTCTATTTCTTGTTTTAAAAGTGGAAGAAATTTCCCTTGGCCAAGGACTTGCCCAAGCCAAGTATCCTGGACATCTTGGGCGATTTCATCAGTAGAAAATTTAGCAAATCAATAAAGTGGAGCTGGCCGTAGCGCATGTACATCCATTATGAGCTCTTGAGTCCATTTTATTATATCCATCTTGTGCTTTAGAATAAAATTGGAATCATAATCCCTGCTACTAAGAGCTATGAGAATGATTTCCTTAAATTTGTTTGAATTTCATTGCTCAACAAATCAGAAATAATGTGTCACTCTCGAATACCCGAGTCCTATCGCCCCCACAATCAGTAGAAACAAATTGGTTTTTCAACTTACAAGCAATACTTTCAAAACGTCCGCACGACACAAAGATTAAGTTTGTACAGGTATTTATCAGCCGCACCCTGAAGAAGTGTTTGTATTCTATGATTTTGAATGCAGGCAAACAATAAATTATTACTATTCTCCAAGGACGGCTTTGACAATACTTGTTTCAAGTAGTATAAATGAACAAAAGGACGATGAATCTCACATACTCTACAGAAGAACTAAAACACCAGAGTTTTCATCCAAACTACCTGAAAACATTTTCCGTACTCAACTTACTCCCAGCGAGAAGCAACGAGCCCACCCAGGCAAATAGTCATCACCGCTCTCCCTTGATCCCAATGTTCTCTCTGGAAAATAACTAACAGACATTCTTTCTAAAGTAAACATCGTTTATTATTATTATTATTATTATTATTATTCACAAGAGCACGAAATAAAAGTTTTCAAACTTATCTTTTCATTCAATTACCATTACAATTGCATATGCTCTATTGTTTTTCTCAATGGTTACAACCGCTGATAGCATGACTTAACAACCCGCATCAGTGGCCGAGCGGTCTAAGGCGTTACTCTCGTGTTAGACTGGCTTGCTGATAATGGGAAGATTGGGGCTCGAATACCAGTAGGGTGTGATGAGGGTGGTTTTTCCTATACAGTTTCCCACTCTCCTTCCAAGCAAATGTGGGTAGATTACCTCTGAAATATTCCTCCTCATCCATACTCCATTTTATTAACTATCACATATATGTGACCATGTTATTAGTAAGAAACAGTTATAGAAAACATGACTTGACGTATGAATACAGGAAAGTAGTTATAGTAAATGTTTATAGTTAAACACTGACTTTACAATATTATTACTATTGTTATTTTAACTAGGACTGTTATCTTCTCAAATAACAGATTGTTTCAACGTTGGGGGAACACACTATAGTCTTGTTGCTTCAAGATGGTTTTATTAATTCGTTAAAACTATTTTAATATTAAACCAAATAGTTACTAATCAAAGTACATAGTAGTGTGGCAGCCAAGTTCACCAGAAACACCAACAAACTAACGCGGTACATCTCAGGCCACATTTACCCCCCCCTCCCCCTCTATAGCTCGGCCCCAAACAATGACAGGTACGTAAAATATTAACTCCTTGGGACTCAATTACTCAAGCGCAGATCATAAAACACCAATAGGGTACTTTCTGTCAACATAGAACCTTGAAAATTGGCGTAGTGGGAGTACTTGGGATATTAAACAAGGGTTAAGTAAGAAATCTGAACTTTTCAAAATGATTCCCAAAAATGGGTGGAAAGAAGGTCATAATTGAAGGATTTGTAAAAAAATGTATCGCAGTTAATACCTATTTTAATAAACCTTTTCTTATTTTCTATATTTAATTTTCACAAAAACATGATATAATAAAATCGTCAACTACACAGCAAAAATTCTTAAAATATTCATCTTCAAATAGGAGTGAGTTCTAAAAGAGAATCAAGCTCAACTTAAAATATTCATCTTCAAATAGGAGTGAGTTCTAAAAGAGAATCAAGCTCAACTTAAAATATTCATCTTCAAATAGGAGTGAGTTCTAAAAGAGAATCAAGCTAAACTTAAAACATTCATCTTCAAATAGGAGTGAGTTCTAAAAGAGTATCAAGATCAACTTAAAACATTCATCTTCAAATAGGAGTGAGTTCTAAAAGAGAATCAAGCTCAACTTAAAATATTCATCTTCAAATAGGAGTGAGTTCTAAAAGAGAATCAAGCTCAACTTGAAATATTCATCTTCAAAAGGAGTGAGTTCTAAAAGAGAATCAAGATCAACTTAAAACATTCATCTTCAAATAGGAGTGAGTTCTAAAAGAGAATCAAGCTCAACTTGAAATATTCATCTTCAAATAGGAGTGAGTTCTAAAAGACAATCAAGATCAACTTGAAATATTCATCTTCAAATAGGAGTGAGTTCTAAAAGAGAATCAAGCTCATCTTGAAACATCTTTCAAAATAGCTTATCACTTTTCCTATACTAAGTTCACAAATCTGATTTCAAGTCTTTAGTTGGAGTACTTAGGAGAACTTTAACTAGAGACTTAAGATTTGAGAACTTAGATAGTCTTAAGACGAGTGACGAGCTATTTGTAAATACATTTCAAGTTGAACTTGGTACTCTTTTAGATCTCAATTCTTTTCGAGACCGAATAATTTAAGGATTGTTGTGTTGTATAGCTTAGTGAGTCTCTTATATGAATTTTTTTTCCATCTCATACCAAATTAATCATTAAAATAATTTTCACCCAATAAAATAAAATGTATTACTCACAGAATAATATCAATGCACACAAAGTACCTTTATTAAGCAAAGTTGTTACTATACCCATACGCACAATGTATTCATAATGCTACTTACATAACGCTGCTCCAATGCTATTATTGTGCAGACACGGGGGCGGGACACAGAGCACACCTCAGTCTGCCCCCATCACTTCTATCCACGGATGTGTGGGGGTGGCGTCATCTTGGTGGCCCGCTAGTCGCTCCCAGGACGTCTGTATCCGGGCCGAACCAATGTGGTGATTCTGGCATAATAATCCTGCGTTGAGCAATTAAATAATTATACATTGATTGCTGCCGAGGAAAAACCACACGGGGCAATCAGCAATACTTGCCCGCCAATTATCTCGTGTCCGTGTCGCAAGTATCATTCTCTGTTCAACGGGCCAGCTGACATGTGGTACTGTGGCAAGATCTACCAGTGTCTGGATAGGCGGGAGGGTGGTGGCCAGCTGACATGTGGTACTGTGGCAAGATCTACCAGTGTCTGGATAGGCGGGAGGGTGGTGGCCAGCTGACATGTGGTACTGTGGCAAGATCTACCAGTGTCTGGATAGGCGAGAGGGTGGTGGCCAGCTGACATGTGGTTCTGTGGCAAGATCTACCAGTGTCTGGATAGGTGGGAAGGTGGTGTATCCTTGCCAATCCATCAAATAAGAAATACGGTGTACATCAAGGCAATACAACGCAAACTAGGAACTATCAAGATATACCAAACAAATAGTAGCTTACCTGAACTCATCCATACTTCAAGGGCGTTGTTGGCATCAAAACTCATGACGTGCTCTCTCAAATTATGATGTATAGATTTATAGCCGCAGTCGAATGTGTACGCCAGTGATTGAGATTCCCACACCCCCTTTGTAAATAATGGCTTTGATCCTTGGTGACTGGCCGACAAATGTAAAACAATAATGTATTTACAACAATTATTTCAGCAGCCACCAGCTGCAGACGGTTCGCAACGCTCCTCCCGCCAGAGTGGGTGAGGGTCTGCTCCTTTCATCCACGAAAGTGCTTGTACATTTTCTCTCAATTCTACCTTCCTCTACTGTGAGCGTGATGATTTATAAGGAGGCGGGGAGCGCTACAGGACTCATAGAAAAGGATCAAGAATCCTTCCATATGGTCTACAAAATATAATTAGATTTACATATTAATCATTATTAAAACTTATAATAATAAATATTTAATAATAAGAGTTTAATATTAAATATAAATTATATATCTATCATTATTAATCTTATTATAAATATGTAAAATAGTACATTTACATATATATAGGCCTATCTATGTTAAAGTGTATTTAAAATCATCATATATATTTAGATAAAGTACATTAATAGGAATTACATACTATTATTTCTTTAATTATAGCTATAATGTTTATACAAATTAATATTTATGACAATTAAATTGTATTATACTATCAATAAAATACTAATTTTTTTATAATTGCATGTTTTTGTAGCACTAAATTGTGAGAGTTCATCCTAGTGTATTATTCATGTTGGATTCATACATTGCCATTAAACTCGGTAAGCATTCTCACATGCAGAAAATACTTTGTCAAAGGAACACGCCGTCTAAGGCGTCACTCTCACAATATATAGAATTGTCGATGAAAGAAGGTAGTTGTAGTTTAGAGAATCTTCATGTAAATTAAGACAGAAGATAATGTATCCTATTGCCATTTTCCCTCTATTAGATTCTATAAAATATATTTATATAGCCTTGCTGAGTATATTTTAGTGTGGTTTTATCAAGTTAAAGACCCCTTGTATCTCTTTACGCCACTGGTTGCACGGAATGTCGGTTATTTCTCACGTAATGGGTGTATGTGACAAGCGTTAGTTCATTGCCAAATTGTTTGTTATCTTTCAATTTAATTAGTTTCATGATCAATAAAAATATATCTATATAATTTACGGGGCTATATTCCGACCATCGCGCAAACAACTATTTCTGTGTCAATTAGTTTCAAAAGCCGCGTGGTTTGTGGCGGCTATGCTCGTGTCACTCCTTGCACACGTGACTGGCCTCACGGGGGACACCATGAGGGGCTTGTCACTCCTTACACACGTGACTGTCCCCACGGGTGGACACCGTGAGGGGCTTGTCACTCCTTCCACACGTGACTGTCCCCACGGGTGGACACCGTGAGGGGCTTGTCACTCCTTGCACACGTGACTGTCCCCACGGGTGGACACCGTGAGGGGCTTGTCACTCCTTGCACACGTGACTGGCCTCACGGGGGGACACCGTGTGGGGCTTGTCACTCCTTGCACACGTGACTGTCCCTACGGGTGGACACCATGTGGGGCTTGTCACTCCTTGCACACGTGACTGGCCCCACGGGGGGACACCGTGTGGGGCTTGTCACTCCTTGCACACGTGACTGTCCCCACGGTGGACACCATGAGGGGCTTGTCACTCCTTGCACACGTGACTGGCATCACGGGGGGACACCGTGTGGGGCTTGTCACTCCTTGCACACGTGACTGTCCCCACGGGTGGACACCATGAGGGGCTTGTCACTCCTTGCACACGTGACTGTCCCCACGGGTGGACACCGTGAGGGGCTTGTCACTCCTTGCACACGTGACTGTCCCCACGGGTGGACACCATGAGGGGCTTGTCACTCCTTGCACACGTGACTGTCCCCACGGGTGGACACCGTGTGGGGCTTGTCACTCCTTGCACACGTGACTGTCCCCACGGGTGGACACCATGAGGGGCTTGTCACTCCTTGCACACGTGACTGGCCTCACGGGGGGACACCGTGTGGGGCTTGTCACTCCTTGCACACGTGACTGTCCCCACTGGTGGACACCGTGAGGGGCTTGTCACTCCTTGCACACGTGACTGTCCCCACGGGGGGACACCGTGAGGGGCTTGTCACTCCTTGCACACGTGACTGTCCCCACGGGGGGACACCGTGAGGGGCTTGTCACTCCTTGCACACGTGACTGGCCTCACGGGTGGACACCATGAGGGGCTTGTCACTCCTTGCACACGTGACTGGCCTCACGGGGGGACACCGTGTGGGGCTTGTCACTCCTTGCACACGTGACTGTCCCCACTGGTGGACACCGTGAGGGGCTTGTCACTCCTTGCACACGTGACTGTCCCCACGGGGGGACACCGTGAGGGGCTTGTCACTCCTTGCACACGTGACTGGCCTCACGGGTGGACACCGTGTGGGGCTTGTCACTCCTTGCACACGTGACTGTCCCTACGGGTGGACACCGTGTGGGGCTTGTCACTCCTTGCACACGTGACTGTCCCCACGGGTGGACACCATGAGGGGCTTGTCACTCCTTGCACACGTGACTGGCCTCACGGGTGGACACCGTGTGGGGCTCAATGGGTTTACCTCGGGCAAACCACCCCCATGTTGAATCAACCAAACACAGGTGGCATCTCCATGGGGGGGTGGGGTGGGGGGTGGGGGTAGTGGGGCTAGTCATTGTCACGACCATCTCCCAGTGAAGAAAAGGCTGTGTGTGTAGGGGGGAGGGACTGAATGAAATTAAAAATTTATTAAATATAAACTTTAGTATTTTAATGGACATGTTTTAAAAACAGACATACAACTCGAGCGAAGCTGCGGGCAAAAGACAAAGTGATAAAGAAGAAAGTGAGTGTGTCCAAAAAGGATAATCCACGTCTAGATGAGTTGGAAAAATGAAATTTGGCAGGAAGGCTATACTACTACTACAACAAAAACACTCTTAAAAAATGAAAAATTTCAAAACGGTTCACCGGGAAATGGGGAGCTATTATTATAAAATGCTTTATAAATGAAGTAGAAAATTAAAATTGGCGCACGGGTAAAAGGACCACTCCAAATAATAGTCTACATTAAATAAATAATTTAAAGTGTAAAATAATAACTAGAATTTATTAAATGTGACGCAGGTAAATTGGGAAGGAGAGGGAGGGGGGCAGTATGAATAAGAAAATAAATTTAAAGGATGGTAGAAAATCAGAAAATCTAAAATTTGCAGGCAGGTAGAAGGAAAACTCTAGATGAACAAATAAGCCTTAAAATATTTGGAATTTATAAGTGGTAATTGGACAAATGGAGAAGGGGAAAATAATTTAAAATTTACAAGATTAATAGAAATAATTTCTTCTCACTATGCCATAAAACTTAATTTTGTAAGTTAGGTACAGGGACCACTCAAAATACCAGAAGTCTCAAAATTTTAACGGAACCCCGGGAAATAAAAGGAATAGGTGGGGGAGAGGGGAGGCGGAGTGTAGGGGGAATAAAAAAAATTAAGTGCTATAGAAAGAACATTAAAATTTAGCAAGATAACCAAATAAAAATAAACGGAATTGGAGAAATAGCTGGAGGGATGGGGGCAAAATTTTTCAAAATGAGCACAAAAAAACTATGTGTGGGGTAGAGAACTGAAATTTGGCAAGTGGTCTTAGGACTATTCCAAATAAACATAACTATCTGAACATTTTATTTCTAAATCTAACTCCAGTAGATGGGGGAGGGGGGGGGATGTAAGTACAACATACAAAGACCATTTAGGGGGATAGAAAATGAAGTCTGCCAGGAATATAGAAGGAACACTCCAAATAACAAAATTGGTGTTAAATGTGCTATCTTTATAATTGGGGGCTATCCTTAGATTTTTATTCATTCAACCTCAATGCTACTGGAGCCACTTTAAGATAGTCTTTGGTTTATGTCTTCGTTTATTTTAAGATTTGTTATCTGTCTATACGAAATTATTCTTTTTTACCACATCAAAAAGGAGATTTTCTAATAGTTTAGGAAATTTTATTCATCTCCAAGCCCCAATGTCTTGGACCCCCATTTTGAAATTCCAAACTTTCCATATTTTATGTAATTTTGGAGTCGTCCCTCTGTATTCTTACTAAATTTAAATTTTTTGCCACACCGAAAAGTGGTTGCTAATATTAATTTGGCAAATGCCCTGCCCAAACAATTTCCTAGCCCATTTTAATTTTAAATGGTCTTAGTTTTCTGGTTATTTGAGGTTTATTAATTTTTTCAATTTTCTACTCACCGAGAAGATTTTTTTTTTCTGTTATCTTAGGATATTTATTGAGATCTCTTTTTCCTCCCCGTTTTGCAGATATTATTAAATGTTCAGACCTTTATGGCTGAAGGTGTTTCAGCTCGATCCGGTCACAAAGTGGTGTGGTAGTCTGGAGTCTCTGTTGAAAAGCAGTGGGACTGAGAGTATAGAAATCAGTATGATATAAAATAAATGGTACGGAACTCCACACAGACGTTCTCACTCTATTGTTTAAAAATGAAGATAGTTACTCAAACCTCGTAATATATGTGGAACGAAATAATATACACTAGCAAACCCAAGCATAAATTGAACTATACTTATGTAAAACATTTTTTTAGTACCAGTTTTAAATTTTATAATATTATTTTTAAAGAATTAATGTCCTCATCTGTATGTTTAGACCGATAAAAAAGATCGATATTGGGTCCACAAGGGTCAACACTTTGTATTAAAATAATTTCGACTTCCGGTTAGAATTTTCTACATTTTATTATGTTTTGCACATCTTCATATTATAGTATTGCTATTAAATTCCTCATTTATAAATTTTGACCAATAAAAAATATGTAAATACTGACTTTTGATTCTAAAATGGGGATAGATCATTTATTTACAAACATTTCTCTTAAGAGGTTTAAGTAAAAATAATATAAACTTTTTGAGAGGCTTATTTATATTTAATTACTCTATGGCATTGGAGAATTATTGCGTTAAAACTTAAGTAGTAGCTCTTTACAACTAAAGCTCACAAAACTATATTAATAGATTTGCCAATATCTCAGAAACTGTTGGATTTATAAAAATATAATTTGTATACAAGTTTTTTTTATTTTCAATAGAACTACAATTTTGCAGTGATAAGTCATTTATTTATCTCAAATAGTTGCGGAAATACAGAAATTTCAGCTTCTGTAAGGAACCCTAAAATTTATTTTCATGGAAATTGAAAATATCCATTTTATTTTATCATCTTAATCAATGCCTAGATAGGTATTTTAATAAAAATCGTTAGAGCTGATTTGAGAAAATAGATTTTTTTTCTCTTTTCACCCTTTATTAAACTACTCTTAATTTTATGTTTAAAACAGACACACAGACAGACGGCATTGCTAAGATCACTTTTTAGGGTTTGGGGGGTCATGAGACGTCGACATCCATCAACATTTCAGGTTAGATTCTTTTTACGGTCGCAATATTTTACCTTTTGTGTTCGAGAAGTTATAAAATATATATATTTGCGTATAGCTTGAAATTATTGGTTTTATAAACATTTGTTGCGAATAAAATTGCTGTATTATAAATAAATCTACATATTTGTTATGATAAGTAATTTCATATCTCAAATAGTTTTGGAGATATGATAAAAAATGATAATTTACGCATCAGAACGGTTATCCAATACAAAATAGAGAAAAAGTCAATTTCTCAAAATAGGCTCTAACGATTTTGATTAAATTTCATTTCTAAACATTTATAAATATTCCAAACAAAATAGTCACTTTCTATATAGAATTCCAAAACCCCCTCGGGGCAACCCAAGAAAATCCTAGAGACCAAGTTTTAGCCCGATCAGTAAAATAGTTTAGGCTCTAGTTGGAGGTACAGACAGACGGACAGACTGACAGATGGAAATTCAAAAACCACTTTTTCGGATTCGGGGAGTCTTGAGACGTCGAGATTCATCAAAATCTCGAGTTCGATGTTTCTGACGATCACAATACTTTCTCTACCTCTAACTAGCGAGAAAGTAAAAAACTGAAAAGAACTCTTTTCACTCGTCATAATTTCACCATTGTTTAGAAAAGAGTGCATAACATTGTGACTCGATTGTAAAAGTGTACTAAATATTCCCATTCGTCTGCCTTTTAATTTGATCTTATAATTACCTATAAATTTTTGTCACTGCTTCTCAATACCCGTTTGGTTTACACGCGTGTTGAGGATGATGAAAAGTGAATATAAAGTGTAACTACATTCGCACGGAAGGAGAGAGGAAAAACACTCTCTGTACAGCTGATCGGTATTTGAACTCCATTCTCCACGTCACCAGCAGTCTGGTCTATTACGAGAATGATGTCTTGGATCAGTTGACTATCGAAACGAGTACTATCTGTTTTAGTTTTAACAAATGAGTAAATATATAAAGCAGCATTGTTAAACTCTAGTTCCAGGAGTTGTAACTAAACAAAAATTTGAATATATAATAATAAATAACTGTACTCAGGTAGGTGAAATAAACTTGAAAAATTGTATTAATACTAGCTATTAATTTCACTAATAAATAATGGTTATTTCCACACATTTTAAAAGCTAACAAATGAGAATTAAAAAATTAATACTAGTTAACCTTCATTTTTAGTGGGGACATTTGAATTGTGGTTTCAGTATTGGTTATTTGTGAGCGAGGCAGGATCAGCTTATGTCTGTGGTTCCAACCAGAAGAGGATTGGCCCAGTATTGGTTATTTGTGAGCGAGGCAGGATCAGCTTATGTCTGTGGTTCCAACCAGAAGAGGATTGGCCCAGTATTGGTTATTTGTGAGCGAGGCAGGATCAGCTTATGCCTGTGGTTCCAACCAGAAGAGGATTGGCCCAGTATTGGTTATTTGTGAGCGAGGCAGGATCAGCTTATGTCTGTGGTTCCAACCAGAAGAGGATTGGCCCAGTATTGGTTATTTGTGAGCGAGGCAGGATCAGCTTATGTCCGTGGTTCCAACCAGAAGAGGATTGGCCCAATGTCCATCAGTGAGACTGATCACTGGAGTTAGGTACGAGTACTTGCTAGTAAACTAGAGCATGTTCAACGAATGATGGAATAGTAGGACTTGGAGCTTGGTCCTTCCTAGCTTCTGAATGGTATCAAAGTAGAGTGGTATCGAGCTAGAATGGTAGGAACAAGTTCTAAGTTTCTGTAGTATTTCTGTATTTATGATAAAATAAATTTTAGGCCAAAATAAATAAAATATTTCTCCTGCTACTTAATTTTCTACACATATTTATATCATCAATTCATGAATATTTATCAACGTAACTAAACCAGTTTTTTTTTATAATTTAAAGGTTTTTGTTGAACATAAAAGGTAAAAAACTTAGGATCTTAATTTGCGTTCCCTACCATCCATCCTTAAACTTCAATCTTTACCATTGAAAGCTATATGAAGATGGCTCGAGCTTGAAAGTTATCTGGAGATGGTTCACGTTTGAAATTTTTCCGGAGAAGGCTCAAGTTTGAAAGGCTTTGAAAAGAGTAGAGTGCCTTTATAATCACCTATAGTTAATTGTCTCTTAGGAAAAATTCTCTTTTAAAATGACTATTCTTTTTGCAAATATGTGTGTGGCTCTCAAATCTTAGTCTGATTTATTAACAAAGCTTTATTTGTAGTTTCGTGTTCGTTCCATTAAGCATGTTGTCATGTCCACTAATAATACTAAACCCCTTTCCATCCGATAACTATGAAACTAAATGCCTTTCAGCTCCATGAATATATCTAGCGTGTATTTCTTTGATTTCGTAATTACATTTGAAAAAAACTTTTCTCTATTTATTAAACACTCTTTAGAGAATAATTAACTATTCTGAGTAGATATCACCCATCAAAGTTTTGAAGAGCCGATTATTTAGGGCTTTGCAGCTCGTTAAACATCCCGTTGAGATGAGAACAGACATTACAAGATGCCTGGGACGAGCGAAATACTCTTCTGTTCAAACATATTTGCGTGCGCTGCAAACGATCATACAATACAAATATGTCAATTCGTATGATAAAACCACATTTGTGCACATACTTTCTCCTTATTGTTTTAGATCTATTCTGCGTTATAAAATCATTCACTGATGAAACCGCAAACCACAAGGGGTCTGGGCACTAACTGCACTGAGAACTGATGAAACAAGCCAGTATTTCACCGACATTGGTAAAATGGCAAGCGACCTTACCATTCTTCAGTTGTTAATAGAAGGCCAATGTTTTCTGAATAGCTAGTCAAGTTGTCTATTGTGTCGGCGAGTGAGCAGAAGTGTTTCGAGATTTATGAAGGAAGGTTTTCAAGTGTTTGGTGTTAGTCCCTTGTGTCATACTGTAGCGGCGGGCGCATCTCGTGGGAATTGTCTACCGACAGCAGGGCTTGGGCCGAGGGTGGGGGAACAAATACCTCCACACTGCCAACTGAACGAAGACAAACACTTCACACGACCCAACTCGGCTAGAGCTAGTGGACCAACAGTGTTGCCATTCACTTTTCGTCTTGCCTGTTGTTTTCAAACATCAAAATAAACTCTGTTCAAATGTGCTGGGAGTAATTGTTTATGACTTTTATTTTTGTTGGGAAATAATTTAACAGTTCCTTATTAACTGACAAAACTTTTCTTAAAAAAAAATTGTTGGGAAACTTCTTAATATCGTCAATGTAATTAAAAAACGTTAACGCAACTATATAAGTTTATTGATGTTTTACCCATGCATCTTTAAAACTTAGATATGACATATTTCCCTCATAGCAACGAGATTATGAAAGAAGATTCTAAGAAAAATAGTTATTTATATTTTAGAACATAGGTTTGTTAATTAAGAGAGAACAAATGAATGAAAAGTTAAACATCCCTTCAAGACACGTAAAAGAAAGCTTGCTCCACCCTAAGTTTATATCAGCTTATAATACAAGGCAGGCCTGTAGGCTGAAGGGGGGATGGTGCATCTGGCCTGAATCTCACCCCTCGGGTGTCATTAGCGGGGTGTGAAGGGGGACGAGTAATCCCCCAATAATCAACGGGAAAACTCCCAGTAAGGTACAAGGAGTGAATTACATTATTCAGAAAGATGATAATCCACGACTGGAACTACTAACAACTTTACTGTATATGACGCATTTCACCATCACTAGTAACCTCAGCCTCTCCATCACTAGTAACCTCAGCCTCTCCATCACTAGTAACCTCAGCCTCTCCTACACTAGTAACCTCAACCTCTCCATCACTAGTAACCTCAGCCTCTCCATCACAAGTAACCTCAGCCTCTCCATCACTAGTAACCTCAGCCTCTCCATCACTAGTAACCTCAGCCTCTCCATCACTAGTAACCTCAGCCTCTCCATCACTAGTAACCTCAGCCTCTCCATCACTAGTAACCTCAGCCTCTCCATCACTAGTAACCTCAGCCTCTCCATCACAAGTAACCTCAGCCTCTCCATCACTAGTAACCTCAGCCTCTCCATCACTAGTAACCTCAGCCTCTCCATCACTAGTAACCTCAACTTCTACATACACTGGCAATATTAGACTGGATGAAGCAGGGCTACACTGGCAATATTAGACTGGGAGGAAGCAGGGATACACTGGCAAAATTAGACTGGAGGAAGCAGGGATACACTGGCAATATTAGACTGGGAGGAAGCAGGGATACACTGGCAATATTAGACTGGGAGGAAGCAGGGATAACTGAATCTCTATAGTAACATACATTAATTGTATATTCACACCATATAAATGATCGCTAAGGGACCTGTATCAATGGTCATGCGGCCTCAGACGTTAATTTTGCATATATAATTGGTGACGGCTAGATCAGGGTTCCTATCCTTGTTGAGTTTATAGATAGTTGGCTTTTCCTATTTTATTTCTTGCTCTCCCCCCTTCAAAAGCTCTGTTACTTGATGGTAGCTGTCAGTGATTTTATGTCGGTACACTAGGGGTATTTTAAGTGCATTTTATAAACACACGGACACGACTTACACACTAGTCTAGTACTAGAAAATACACACACACGAGTCGAGAGTAATGAGCTGGAGGACGATGTAAGGTCACGTCAAATTACGCCATGTCCAAGACGGATATTCAATCATTAATAGCGAGATTAATTACTTCGGTAGGAACCTATATTTTATTTACATACTGATCCAATCTTTTAGCTATTTCGGGCAAAAAATATGTTTGCTAAAAGGAAACCGACTAACTTTTGTTACCTTCCACTCTACTTTAAATGCGGGAACTGAATGCAGGAACACTATTTAAAGTAGAGATTGTACATTTATAAGATAGTACTCAAGAACAGGGATTCGAATCCCAAGCCTGTAACAGCGGAACAACCGGGTGGTCACCCTGCTATCGGTTGCAACTGTGTTGTGTAAGAGGCTGTACTCTCTAGACCCTTACCACCCCCTCCTCCCCAAACACGTCTCCTGACATCCTTGTCCAAACAAGCAGGCAGGCAGGGAAATATTGTGACTCCTCCTGCATCAATGAATGGAGAAACATGAGCAGCTCTCTCTACCTGGGAGTCGGACACTCCGGGAATCAGATAACGACTGGGGAATGGGCTCCTTTACAAGTCAACCCTACTAATAGCCACATATATAATCACACACACAATTCATTAATATAAACTACGCTACTGGTGACAGATTGGAGGGCAACTTTTTCAAACCAAACTTCAAACTAAATCTTCTTTAAAGTAGGGTTCGTTCCCGGGTTAAGATTCGGGAGTATTTATAAAAATATAATAGCAAGCTGAAGATTTTCATACACACTTCATGTATGACGCCCTCCTTAAGTTACGTAAGGTTTTTATTTGTGGGGGAAGGGTATGTATTTTCTTACGTTTTCTTAACGAGGACCCGGGTTAGGGGCGGGATGAGGGGGGGGGGGGTTCAGATCCAGACCTCACGCAATGCCTAAAATCTAAGAAATTATTTTTTGGCAGGAAATGAAATATTTTACTTATAAGATTTAACTTCTATTTCATTTATTTAAAATGTATTACACTTGATTTTTTTGCAATTAAAGTATTCTAAAATTTCATATCACTCGCTTTATTACCAAAACTTATGTCTAAAAATAATTTAAAGATTTAAATAATTTAATTTGAAAAATTGTAAAGAATTTCCTAATATAGAAGGGGAGGGGGTTGATCCTAGGATCCCTCACGTGCGGGAGTAGAATTAGAGGGTCAACAATCGTGAAAGAAAGCACAACTTAAATACAAGAACATGGAGACTACCTCGGAGCTGATTTAAAGGCAGAATTTCACTACGTCTGATTTAAAATCAATGTGTTTGTAAGTTTAGCGTTAATTATAATCAGTTGATTAAGATCGTTTCCATTGATTACCTTAAATAATAATCTAAACTTTCTATATCCTATCAGTGTGCATTCTTGTAAATGGTAAATAAGGAGTAATTGAAATAAATTGTCCGAAACTGGTTTTAAAGGGTTTTATTGGATAGAGTATCTGACAGAAGTATACCAATGAGCTGAGCTAGTAGTGGGACCATCGTGTCGGCAATCTGTAATAGAGTAGGGTCAGTATACTAGCTCTCCGTCAGTCGGAATCTGTAATAGAGTAGGGTCAGTATACTAGCTCTCGTCTGTCGGCAATCTGTAATAGAGTAGGGTTAGTATACTAGCTCTCGTCATGTCGGCAATCTGTAATAGAGTAGGGTCAGTATACTAGCTCTCGTCGTGTCAGCAATCTGTAATAGAGTAGGGTCAGTATACTAGCTCTCATCATGTCGGCAATCTGTAATAGAGTAGGGTCAGTATACTAGCTCTCGTCATGTCGGCAATCTGTAATAGAGTAGGGTCAGTATACTAGCTCTCACCGTGTCGGCAATCTGTAATAGAATAGGGTCAGTATACTAGCTCTCGTCATGTCGGCAATCTGTAAGAGAGTAGGGTCATTATATTAGCTCTCACCGTGTCGGCAATCTGTAATAGAGTAGGGTCAGTATACTAGCTCTCGTCGTGTCGGCAATCTGTAATAGAATAGGGTCAGTATACTAGCTCTCGTCATTGTCGGCAATCTGTAAGAGAGTAGGGTCATTATATTAGCTCTCACCGTGTCGGCAATCTGTAATAGAGTAGGGTCAGTATACTAGCTCTCGTCGTGTCGGCAATCTGTAATAGAGTAGGGTCAGTATACTAGCTCTCGTCATGTCGGAAATCTGTAATAGAGTAGGGTCAATACTCGTCATGTCGGTAATCTGTAATAGAGTAGGGTCAGGATACTAGCTCTCGTCATGTCGGCAATCTGTAATAGAGTAGGGTCATTATACTAGCTCTCACCGTGTCGGCAATCTGTAATAGAATAGGGTCAGTATACTAGCTCTCGTCATGTCGGCAATCTGTAAGAGAGTAGGGTCATTATATTAGCTCTCACCGTGTCGGCAATCTGTAATAGAATAGGGTCAGTATACTAGCTCTCGTCATGTCGGCAATCTGTAATAGAGTAGGGTCATTATACTAGCTCTCGTCATGTCGGCAATCTGTAATAGAGTAGGTCAGTATACTAGCTCTCACCGTTCGGCAATCTGTAATAGAGTAGGGTCAGTATACTAGCTCTCACCGTGTCGGCAATCTGTAATAGAATAGGGTCAGTATACTAGCTCTCGTCGTGTCGGCAATCTGTAATAGAGTAGGGTCAGTATACTAGCTCTCGTCATGTCGGCAATCTGTAATAGAGTAGGGTCAGTATACTAGCTCTCGTCGTGTCGGCAATCTGTAATAGAGTAGGGTCAGTATACTAGCTCTCGTCGTGTCGGCAATCTGTAATAGAGTAGGGTCATTATACTAGCTCTCGTCATGTCGGCAATCTGTAATAGAGTAGGGTCAGTATACTAGCTCTCATCGTGTCGGCAATCTGTAATAGAGTAGGTCAGTATACTAGCTCTCACCGTGTCGGCAATCTGTAATAGAGTAGGGTCAGTATACTAGCTCTCGTCATGTCGGCAATCTGTAATAGAGTAGGGTCAATACTCGTCATGTCGGCAATCTGTAATAGAGTAGGGTCAGTATACTAGCTCTCGTCATGTCGGCAATCTGTAATAGAGTAGGGTCAGTATACTAGCTCTCATCGTGTCGGCAATCTGTAATAGAGTAGGGTCAGTATACTAGCTCTCGTCGTGTCGGCAATCTGTAATAGAGTAGGGTCAGTATACTAGCTCTCGTCATGTCGGCAATCTATAATAAGTAGGGTCAGTATACTAGCTCTCATCGTGTCGGCAATCTGTAATAGAGTAGGGTCAGTATAACTAGCTCTCGTCGTGTCGGCAATCTGTAATAGAGTAGGGTCAGTATACTAGCTCTCGTCATGTCGGCAATCTGTAATAGAGTAGGGTCAGTATATTGCTCTCATCGTGTCGGCAATCTGTATAGAGTAGGGTCAGTATACTAGCTCTCGTCGTGTCGGCAATCTGTAATAGAGTAGGGTCATTATACTAGCTCTCGTCATGTCGACAATCTGTAATAGAGTAGGGTCATTATACTAGCTCTCGTCATGTCGGCAATCTGTAATAGAGTAGGGTCAGTATACTAGCTCTCGTCGTGTCGGCAATCTGTAATAGAGTCGGGTCAGAATACTAGCTCTCGTCGTGTCGGCAATCTGTAATAGAGTAGGGTCAGTATACTAGCTCTCGTCATGTCGGCAATCTGTAATAGAGTAGGGTCAGTATACTAGCTCTCATCGTGTCGGCAATCTGTAATAGAGTAGGGTCAGTATACTAGCTCTTACCATGTCGGCAATCTGTAATAGAGTAGGGTCAATACTCGTCATGTCGGCAATCTGTAATAGAGTAGGGTCAGTATACTAGCTCTCATCGTGTCGGCAATCTGTAATAGAGTAGGGTCAGTAAAACTAGCTCTCATCGTGTCGGCAATCTGTAATAGAGTAGGGTCATTATACTTGCTCTCGTCATGTCGGCAATCTGTAATAGAGTCGGGTCAGGATACTAGCTCTCGTCATGTCGGCAATCTGTAATAGAGTAGGGTCAGTATACTAGCTCTCATCGTGTCGGCAATCTGTAATAGAGTAGGGTCAGTATACTAGCTTTTACCGTGTCGGCAATCTGTAATAGAGTAGGGTCAGTATACTAGCTCTCGTCATGTTGGCAATCTGTAATAGAGTAGGGTCAGTATACTAGCTTTTACCGTGTCGGCAATCTGTAATAGAGTAGGGTCAATACTCGTCATGTCGGCAATCTGTAATAGAGTAGGGTCAGTGTACTAGCTCTCGTCATGTTGGCAATCTGTAATAGAGTAGGGTCAGTATACTAGCTCTCACCGTGTCGGCAATCTGTAATAGAGTAGGGTCAATACTCGTCATGTCGGCAATCTGTAATAGAGTAGGTCAGTGTACTAGCTCTCGTCATGTCGGCAATCTGTAATAGAGTAGGTCAGTATACTAGCTCTCGTCGTGTCGGCAATCTGTAATAGAGTAGGGTCAGTATACTAGCTCTCGTCGTGTCGGCAATCTGTAATAGAGTAGGGTCAGTATACTAGCTCTCGTCGTGTCGGCAATCTGTAATAGAGTAGGGTCAGTATACTAGCTCTCGTCGTGTCGGCAATCTGTAATAGAGTAGGGTCAGTATACTAGCTCTCGTCGTGTCGGCAATCTGTAATAAGGTAGGGTCAGTATACTAGCTCTCGTCGTGTCGGCAATCTGTAATAGAGTAGGGTCAGTATACTAGCTCTCGTCGTGTCGGCAATCTGTAATAGAGTAGGGTCAGTATACTAGCTCTCGTCGTGTCGGCAATCTGTAATAGAGTAGGGTCAGTCTAGCTCTCGTCATGTCGGCAATCTGTAAGAGAGTAGGGTCATTATATTAGCTCTCACCGTGTCGGCAATCTGTAATAGAGTAGGGTCAGTAATACTAGCTCTCGTCGTGTCGGCAATCTGTAATAGAGTAGGGTCAGTATACTAGCTCTCAGTCATGTCGGAAATCTGTAATAGAGTAGGGTCAATACTCGTCATGTCGTAATCTGTAATAGAGTAGGGTCAGGATACTAGCTCTCGTCATGTCGGCAATCTGTAATAGAGTAGGGTCATTATACTAGCTCTCACCGTGTCGGCAATCTGTAATAGAATAGGGTCAGTATACTAGCTCTCGTCATGTCGGCAATCTGTAAGAGAGTAGGGTCATTATATTAGCTCTCACCGTGTCGGCAATCTGTAATAGAATAGGGTCAGTATACTAGCTCTCGTCATGTCGGCAATCTGTAATAGAGTAGGGTCATTATACTAGCTCTCGTCATGTCGGCAATCTGTAATAGAGTAGGGTCAGTATACTAGCTCTCACCGTGTCGGCAATCTGTAATAGAGTAGGGTCAGTATACTAGCTCTCACGTGTCGGCAATCTGTAATAGAATAGGGTCAGTATACTAGCTCTCGTCGTGTCGGCAATCTGTAATAGAGTAGGGTCAGTATACTAGCTCTCGTCATGTCGGCAATCTGTAATAGAGTAGGGTCAGTATACTAGCTCTCGTCGTGTCGGCAATCTGTAATAGAGTAGGGTCAGTATACTAGCTCTCGTCGTGTCGGCAATCTGTAATAGAGTAGGGTCATTATACTAGCTCTCGTCATGTCGGCAATCTGTAATAGAGTAGGGTCAGTATACTAGCTCTCATCGTGTGGGCAATCTGTAATAGAGTAGGGTCAGTATACTAGCTCTCACCGTGTCGGCAATCTGTAATAGAGTGGGTCAGTATACTAGCTCTCGTCATGTCGGCAATCTGTAATAGAGTAGGGTCAATACTCGTCATGTCGGCAATCTGTAATAGAGTAGGGTCAGTATACTAGCTCTCGTCATGTCGGCAATCTGTAATAGAGTAGGGTCAGTATACTAGCTCTCATCGTGTCGGCAATCTGTAATAGAGTAGGGTCAGTATACTAGCTCTCGTCGTGTCGGCAATCTGTAATAGAGTAGGTCAGTATACTAGCTCTCGTCATGTCGGCAATCTATAATAGAGTAGGGTCAGTATACTAGCTCTCATCGTGTCGGCAATCTGTAATAGAGTAGGGTCAGTATACTAGCTCTCGTCGTGTCGGCAATCTGTAATAGAGTAGGGTCATATACTAGCTCTCGTCATGTCGGCAATCTGAAATAGAGTAGGGTCAGTATATTGCTCTCATCGTGTCGGCAATCTGTAATAGAGTAGGGTCAGTATATAGCTCTCGTCGTGTCGGCAATCTGTAATAGAGTAGGGTCATTATACTAGCTCTCGTCATGTCGACAATCTGTAATAGAGTAGGGTCATTATACTAGCTCTCGTCATGTCGGCAATCTGTAATAGAGTAGGGTCAGTATACTAGCTCTCGTCGTGTCGGCAATCTGTAATAGAGTCGGGTCAGAATACTAGCTCCCCGTCGTGTCGGCAATCTGTAATAGAGTAGGGTCAGTATACTAGCTCTCGTCATGTCGGCAATCTGTAATAGAGTAGGGTCAGTATACTAGCTCTCATCGTGTCGGCAATCTGTAATAGAGTAGGGTCAGTATACTAGCTCTTACCATGTCGGCAATCTGTAATAGAGTAGGGTCAATACTCGTCGTGTCGGCAATCTGTAATAGAGTAGGGTCAGTATACTAGCTCTCGTCGTGTCGGCAATCTGTAATAGAGTAGGGTCAGTATACTAGCTCTCGTCGTGTCGGCAATCTGTAATAGAGTAGGGTCAGTATACTAGCTCTCGTCGTGTCGGCAATCTGTAATAGAGTAGGTCAGTATACTAGCTCTCGTCATGTCTGGCAATCTGTAATATAGTAGGGTCAGTATACTAGCTCTCACGTGTCGGCAATCTGTAATAGAGTAGGGTCAGTATACTAGCTCTCGTCGTGTCGGCAATCTGTAATAGATAGGGTCAGTATACTAGCTCTCGTCGTGTCGGCAATCTGTAATAGAGTAGGGTCAGTATACTAGCTCTCGTCGTGTCGGCAATCTGTAATAGAGTAGGGTCAGTATACTAGCTCTCGTCGTGTGGGCAATCTGTAATAGAGTAGGGTCAGTATACTAGCTCTCGTCTGTCGGCAATCTGTAATAGAGTAGGGTCAGTATACTAGCTCTCGTCGTGTCGGCAATCTGTAATAGATAGGGTCAGTATACTAGCTCTCGTTCGTGTCGGCAATCTGTAATAGAGTAGGGTCAGTATCCCTACTCTCGTCATGTTGGCAATCTGTAATAGAGTAGGGTCAGTATACTAGCTCTGTCAGTGTCGGCAATCTGTAATAGAGTAGGGTCAGTATACTAGCTCTCGTGTGTCGGCAATCTGTAATAGAGTAGGGTCAGTATACTAGCTTCTCTGTGCAATTGTAATAGAGTAGGGTCAGTTACTAGCTTTTCGTCTGGGAAATCTGTAATAGAGTTGGGGTCAGTATCGCTCTTCTCCGGCAATTTGTAAGTAGAGGGGTTCTTTACGACTGTTGTGGGTCAATCTGATGGTTGTTCGTATCAACTTTTTGTGGGCATTTATAGTGGGTCGTTTTCGCCTTCTGTTGTAATAAGTAGGGTCAGTATATAGCTTCGTCTGTCGGCAATCGGAAAATAGAATAGGGTCAGTATACTAGTTTCCGTTGTGTGGGAATTGAGTAGGGTAGCCCCATTTGTCTGTAATAGAGAGGGTATTACTACTCTCCGGTCGTCGGATAGAAAGGTCATAACTTCTCGGTGGAATAAAGGGGGCCCTTCCTTTTAAAGTAGGGTCATATACTAGTCTCGCGTGGAATTGATGATATATATCTTTGGTTTTAAAGT